>NW_025556653.1:0-60772 GCF_020424385.1 Procambarus clarkii | reverse complement strand
GAGAGAAAAAAGAATAATTGGACATCGAACATAACAGCAGCAGTGACGACGCCTCCGGCACCGCCAACCACCAGAAAATAAAAAAGGGGCCCCTGAATGGCCATCACCAGGCGTTATTCAACGCGCCTGCCAGAGCAAACCTCATGGGCAGACAATTCTTCAACTTTATGCAAAGCAGAAACCTCTTCTTCCAAGGCCCCCATTTCAAGACATTCTTCGCAGGCAACTTGAGGGGCGCTCTTGACATAGTGCTAACCAACCAAGATTGACCTGTTCCGTTGTAGAGTGAACCAGGCAAGAATGTGGGGTCGGACCCCATCCCGGTGGTCACCACCCTTCTGGCTACCCCCTTCCGGTTTGTGGCACCCCCCCCCCCCAGGCCCAGACTGGAAACAATGGGAGTCCAGGCCTATCATGCCTTCATCGCGGATGACTTCATCACTGAATTCGACAATCTCCCCACCCAATCAACTGACCAAGCCGTTAACACCATCCACAACTGCATCTAGCAAGCTAGACTCCCCAACGACCTGAAAGTACTAGTATAAAAAGCTATGATCTGTTCAGATCTGAAACCTATATCTATGGACAGCACAAAACGTCCACTAGACTGTGCGACACAGTGGTTGCAAGGATCAGGTTGGGTTACCGTTACCTGTGGCAGGTGGCTGCAGGTGACGGATCTCCCAATCCTGAGCACTCCAGTTGCAAACTCTGTGAGCAGGAACTACGGCACGATCTCCCGCACTACATCACCGAATGCCCAGTTATTAGACCTTTCAGACCAGTTGGCATGAGGTACCTGGAGTTTTGCAATTACTTTATTCATTCTCGTATTCTTGAAGATATCCTCACAGTGTACCCAAAATTTGCCAGTGCAGGCTACTAAATATATGGCCCTGTATGACTAACCATCCTGCAAGATGGGGAATTTTATTACCACTGCTACTTTATTCAATCTTGTGTTGATGATATCCTCAAAATGCTTTTGGAATCTGCCAGTGCAGACTGCCCATCACATGCCTCTGTATGACTAACCATCCTGTGTGATGGGGATTTTTTAGCATCATCTAGTTAGCTTTTTTGACACACTGTACTCCACTTCATATAGTCTAGGGTAGCTGCACTAATGCAGATGTACCTCATGTATTAATAAAAAATATCTAGCAAGCTACTGCTGCTACATGTGAGAGGTTCACCACAAGGACTTACCAACAATATAAGTTGACCCAGGAAATCATAGGTGAAATGAATGAGTACCAACGAGCCTGTCAAAGTCACTATCAAACTGGCCAGCCGCCTGCACTAGCACTACAAACACTCAGAATGGAAACCATAGACCTAATGCTGACTCACAGGAACCACATCTGGGGCACTCTTGTGAGTCAAGCCAACCAATACAAAAGGAAATCTGGAACCTTCTGGTATAAGATCAAACAACTCTTGTTGTAATCCACAAGTTAGTAGGGATTATTAGCTAGAGGATCATTACTACAACACTTAACGAATGATGATTGGAAGTACATGTTAAGTAGACAGACTATGGATCACATATCTAAGAAAGATCAAGGGATTAAGACCGCAGCTGTTTAGCCAAACTAATAATTCCTGGAAAGAGAACTCAGGCTTCTAAGAACAAGGTTACCGCTTCGTTACCTACCTACGTTACCTACCGATAAGGTTAATCGGATTATACCTTCCTTGAGAGGCGGGGTGAAATAGTTGAGGCCATGGCTGGCTGAAGACAGTCTGGTTGTGGGAGTGGAACTGGCAAGTCCTCCGAGTTCTCCATTTGTGGAAGCAGCGAAGTGTAGCAGTCAGCTATGATCTTAGTGACCATGTTAAGTCTTCAGTATGTGAGTATTGAATGTAAGACTAACCGGGTGTGGAGCGTTGTAGTAATCATTCCGTATTAGGGACTTAGGCGGAAGTTACGAGTGCAAGTGGTGACCGCGGAGGTCAAGTGGTCTATGGGTATTGGAAGTGTATTTACCTAATAGAGTATGTTAATATGTTATTATTTGTCAG
This sequence comes from Procambarus clarkii, assembly GCF_020424385.1. NCBI lineage: Eukaryota > Metazoa > Arthropoda > Malacostraca > Decapoda > Cambaridae > Procambarus > Procambarus clarkii. The sequence goes on along the minus strand of NW_025556653.1, from coordinate 58,744 downwards.
AGTCTATTCTTTGTAATTAAATGACAAAACCCGACGGCCTTTAAATACCTTCCATCTGTCCCCTCATAGTGTTCCTGGTTTGGTTGGTGAGGGAATGTTAGGGAATTGGTAGACGACATATTTGGTGGCAGCGCAAACAGGTTTTGGAACACTTTGAGAGATGAAGGAAGTGTGTTACTGGTTTAGTTGGTGAGGGAATGTTCGGGAAATGGTAGACGTCGGGTTGTGTTGAGAACGGTGGTTACTAGACGGAGGAAAGAAGGGTCAGGTGAGACCAGGTCAGAGGAGTTAGTTAATTAAAGGGACTAGGCCATTGTGGGGCACATGTGGGGTTTATTTCTTTCTTTCCAGATTCCCGCAACGAGAGACGGCTAAGATGCAAGTCTGGACCACTGAATCATCGGGATCCAAAACAAGTGCAGTGTTCGTAGTGCGGATTATACAGAGTGGCGAGGGAAACTAGCGCGGGTGAATGTGGGCCAGCGTGGGCCAGCGTGGGCCATGTGCGGGCCAAGCGATGGGTGGGCCAAGCGAGCCGCACCTTGGAGCTTGTTATATATCGTTGGTATGGTGGTAATAGTGAGAAACCGTTGCTAAGGACAAATCAAGCGTGAAAACTACGTAATTTGAAGTCAATTAAATTTCATGTAAAGTGTAGATCGAATATTTTAAAGATAATTAAATATTACGTAAAGATTTGAGCGAGTTCCGGCGTTGTCAGACGTAGATACAGAAAATAGGCGCAGTGAATTATGGACGCCTTGGCATAGCGAGCGATGCGTAATTTGACGTCACGGGTTCGACGTCTAGTGTACCGTGGAGAGGTCCATGGAGATTTTTTTGTGGGTACAGGTAGCATTATGGAGAGTGTTACCGTGGGACACGGGGAGCGTGTCCCGTTGGTGGGGGTGTGTGGCGCCGGGAGTAGTGCATGGTCGTGTTTGGACGCCGAGTGTACGCATGGTTGTGTATTGGCGTGTACGCCGGGGTGTAGTGTAATGCACGTGTAGTGGCTTATTAACGCCAGCGTAATGCATAGTATTTACTGTAGTGAAATGTGCATGTTTTGACTGTTGATATCATGGATGTAGTATAGTGCATGACATTGTTGGCATTGTAGCGCCAAGGTGTAGCAAGTGTAGCGTTACTGGTTGTTGTAACACCGGGTGTATTGTAGACATTAGCGTTGAAGTATGTTAACGCAGGTGGTAGAGTGTGGCGGGTGGCCACTACACAAGAAATTATGCCTGACGAGTGTTGGTCAGGTAATTAACGGATTACGAGAGAAAAGGGAGTGTGTGTGTGGCGTCTGGTTACTTATTGGTGGTGACGTCTCGTGGTGTTTTGATGCGCTCTGGCGCAAGGCATATGCCTGTGGTGGTAATGGTGTTGGGGGACGCCGTGTGTTGTGTTGAGGGCGTTGGGGACGCCGTGTGTGTGTGATGGCGTTGGGGACGGGCGTTGGGGACGCCGTGTGTTGTGTTGAGGGCGTTGGGGACGCCGTGTGTGTTGTGTTGAGGGCGTTGGGGACGCCGTGTGTTGTGTTGAGGGCGTTGGGGACGCCGGGGGTTGATGGCGTTGGGGACGCCATTGGGTGGTGTAGTGTAGTGGCGTTTGGACGCCTGGTATGGAGTGTGGTGTTGTGGAGTATATGGTGGCGCAGGGGCGCCAGGTAGTGGTCGGTAAGGTGAGTATTGGCGTAGCAAGGTCGGTGCGTTAGGACGCAGGAAGTGGTTGTGAGGATGTGTGGCGTTATATTGAGGTCATCAGTGGTTGGGATGACCAGAGGTAATGGTGTGTCGGAGTGGGTAAGTCTTATGGATAAGATGAAATGTGGATAATTGCAGGAGTTGGTGGCTGCAGTAGGCGAGCCAAGTCGATATCTCTAGCAAGACTCATAAAAGACTAATAAAAATTCATTATTTTCATTAAAATTTTCATTAATTAAGTCGGAGTGGGTAAGTCTTATGGATAAGATTACAATGTAGAATTTCAAAATTTCAGGTGTTGGTGGTTGCAGTGGACGAGCCAAGCAGATATACTAATTTCTCATTAATTAAGTTGTTACAGGAATCTCGCTAGAGGCGAGCCAGTGGCAGTATGATGCTTTAGTGACATTAGTTGTGAAATTATTTTAATGAGGTATTTATTGTGATAATGTATGTGTATGTATATACTGTATATTACCTCATCGGCACCATTACTGAGTGTTAGGCTTGAGAAGGTCCCCCGGGATCATGTCACAGAGCTTCAGGTAGAGTAGAAGGGAAGCTATGAGGCTACACTCAGTAATTCTAGAAAAAAAGGGGGAGGAAGTGAAGCCAACGTGACGTTATAGGCGAAATTCGCCCCCTGACATCAAAGCAGGGATAAGGGCCAGCTGCAATGGCTTTGCAGCTGCGCTCAGGCTATATACGGGGAGAGAGTAAGGAGCCGAGGGGGTGTCATGTAATAATGGGATCGAGCCAGGGGGCTCCGAGGGAATATTTTGCAGGTACAGCGGTCGGGAAGGTGTGAATACAGGTGGACACACTCTGGGCAGATGGGCCTAGAGTAATGTGCTACAGCTGTGGTGAGCACAGCAAGGAAGGATGACCAGAGAGCTGTGAGGTATCTACAGCGTTCTGGGGTTGGTGCCCTGGAACGAGACGGCAGCATAGACCCGAGGGAACATGACCCTGGGGTAGGAATCTCCGTTGCTCTGGAGGCCAGGATCACGTTAGCTCAGAGCAACGATGGGACATTGACAACATTCACCAGGCTGGACAGCCTGGGTTTTGTCTGGGTCATGGAGGATCTATGACCTAGCAACCATGGGACACGAAGACAAGAGAAGTGATGCTGCCAATTGTGGAGGAGGCCAGTGAAACATTGTGTGATCATTGTAAGCCCTTATGTCAACAGTACAGGGCAAGATGTTAAATTGTTATTAACTTGTTACTAAGGATGAAGAACCTTAGATATATATGTGTTGTGTATATATTAATGACTAGTGTCATTTCTGTTTAAGTGCCAGCATTCTGGTCCATGTAATTTTATGGTTATGTTTGTATGTAATTATATGTCAGCAGTTTAGGTATATGTGCATTGTTGGAGATGGGAAAAATTATTACAGACTATTTTACCTGTGCTATGATGTGAATATAATGTATATGTTGTAGAAGTGTTGTGAGTCATGTCGGGGAAAATTTTAATTTAGTTCATCGTGTGTATGATGAACTTATTGGATGAATTTTTAGTTGTACATATATGGTGGGTGCATCCTCCAGGTCCTTGCACCAATGGAACCATTGCAATGATGCATATGGGGACATATGCGTGTTTAAGGAGGGGAGTGGTGTTGTAATCCACAAGTTAGTAGGGATTATTAGCTAGAGGATCATTACTACAACACTTAACGAATGATGATTGGAAGTACATGTTAAGTAGACAGACTATGGATCACATATCTAAGAAAGGTCAAGGGATTAAGACCGCAGCTGCTTAGCCAAACTAATAATTCCTGGAAAGAGGACTCAGGCTTCTAGGAACAAGGTTACCGCTTCTAGGGATAAGGTTAATCGGATTATACCTTCCTTGAGAGGCGGGGTGAAATGTTTGAGGCCATGGCTGACTGGAGACAGTCTGGTTGTGGGAGTGGAACTGGCAAGTCCTCCGAGGTCTCCGTTTGTGGCAGCAGCGAAGTGTAGCAGACAGCTATGCGAGAGCCTGATGTGATCTTAGTGACCAAGTTAAGTCTGCAGTATGTGAGTATTGAATGTAAGACTAACCGGGTGTGGAGCGTTGTAGTAATCATTCCGTATTAGGGACTTAGGCGGAAGTTACGAGTGCAAGTGGTGACCGCGGAGGTCAAGTGGTCTATGGGTATTGGAAGTGTATTTACCTAATAGAGTATGTTAATATGTTATTATTTGTCAGAGTCTATTCTTTGTAATTAAATGACAAAACCCGACGGCCTTTAAATACCTTCCATATGTTCACTCATTGTGTTCCAGTACAAACCTAGTGGTACGCCTCAAGGGTCTGGTGTGTGTAGGAGTACACGGTGGTAGTAACGGTTGCTGAGGCAAGGTGTTATGTGTTGTGTAATCGCTGTGTTCGGAATGAACCAGGGTTCAGCGTCACGACACTATATGGAGTACAACAATATCTTCACAGAAAAAAAACAGTTCGGCTTTCGAGCACAATGGTCAACTCAGCACGCAATAAGCATCATCTGTGAAGCTGTCAGCTCAATTCGCCAGCACAAGCGAATTACACACAGAAATCACAATTGCGTGATGCATCAAATTAATACCATGTCGTAGCTCAGTCGATTAAGGCAGCGTCTGGGATGCTCTCGGACGCAGGTTCGAATCCTCGTCATGGCCCTTGTGTATTTGTTCCTTTACAAGCATGTAGCCCTGATGGCGACGAGAGACGTACACAAGCCCTTCGACAGCCTATGGCACGATGGCCTTGTGTACAAACTAGCAGACTTACCGTCCCAAAACTGGACCCTCCTCAGACTGATCAGAAAATTCCTTAAGAACAGGCAAGTTATTCCCAGTTTCAAGGCGAAAGCGGCAACAATCTTCACTCCAACAGCTGGAGTCCCCCAAAGGTCATGCCTGAGCCCAGTCCTCTTCAACATATTCGTAAATGACCTGTCCCAAACAGAGTACAGAGGGGACACCATCAACATCCAATTTGCTGACGACGTAACACACGTAATAACAACCAACCCAAGCATCCAAACAGCCAAACATTCAACTGTAACCCGTAAGGCGAACGTAGAACTACCCAGGACTGCTAACTGGGAAGGAAAATGGAGGATCACCACTAACCCAGACAAGATTCACAAAAGCACTGTCGGCTGTATGGCCTACACAATCGAAGATGAAGAGTGGATAAGGATCAGGGGTGAACCTATAGCCATCTCAAACTCCAACACAGTGCTTGGATACAACTTCAACAGGCTACTTAACTCCACCCAGTACGTCTCCCAGAAGACAGTGAAGGCTAGAAGTTCCCTGTCGAGGCTATTCCGCTTCAGGCATGCCCCATTTCACGTCAAGCTCCACCTGTACAGAATGATTATAAGGCCTAACCTTGAGTTTCCTTATGTCCCCCCCTGAACCTCACCAACAAAACCAAACATGCTAAAGATCCAACGGGTCCAAAATAAGGCACTTTGCTTCGCGGCGGGCCTGTCGCTGGTGGACAGGGTAGGAACAGACCAGATCCATGAGACTCTCAACATGATGTCAATGAACACCAGGCTCAGCTTTTTGGCCAGAAGGCAGCTGAAGCACATGAAGCACATGTATGTCCCAGATCCCGATGAGCCCCACGAAGCAGTAAACACAACCAGTGACTATGAGATCCACGAACCACCACACAGAACCAGAAGAATCACTCTCCAACAAAACGTAATCTGACACATCCATGATCAGGCCTTCCCGATACCTCAAATACTTAGTGGTCTGCCAGACGACCCAGATGAGTGGACCATCCCGGACCGATTCATACTTAAAAAAAAAAAAAATAACAAGAACCCCTTTTTGTGCTACCAGAAGAGTAAACACCCTGATGTTGCTAAGATTGATATCCTTCAGCCAACTCCAACGGCTCAAGGACTTCCAGCTAGGACACGAACGCTAACCACCCAGCCAATATACTGACAACCCAACATACCACACACCCAAACAAACGACACACACACACATATGCTAACCCATGATGGAGAGGCCACCGAATTTCAAACCACCTCTCTCTCTATACCCACATCCTCTTCCAGAATTTCACCTCCCCGTCCCTCTACCAGTCTACCTCCTCTATCCTTTTTAAACCCTTTGGACATCAAAGCTAAAACAGCTCGCACGTCGTCGCTCCAGGGAAAAAATATTGTGACTTGTGGAGAAGAATCTATGGGAATCTTCCAGAGGAACGAGTGTTGAAGCAGTGGGAGGACGAATAGTGGCGTGTCTCGAATAGTGGCGACGAAAAGGGGCGACCTGAAGCCTGTTGTGTAGTCATTCCCTGAAGATCCACTGTGTGTATATCCTACAAGAAAATCGTTTGGCCAGGTGAACCGGATTGGCACCTGTGCTTTGGCCCTCCACACTCAAGTCAAGACTTAAAGAAGTCGATAATGATAGTCAAAATAAGGTTTTGTGGGTGACTTGGAAGAGCGCCAAATTTGACGTCGTGCGACAAGCGTCGTTGCTCTAGTATTTTGCGGTTCATGTTTGGTGGACGCGGTTCATCCATGGTTGATGTAGTAATGATATATTGGGAGCTGCAAGAGGATTGTACTTACTTGAGGACCAAATGATATATCTGGTTACCTGGTTGATACCTGGTTACCTGGTTGATGGGGTTCTGGGAGTTCTTCTACTTGTGTGACTTGTGAGAGTTTGGTCCACCAGGCTGTTGCTTGGAGCGGCCCGCAGGCCCACATACCCACCACAGCCCGGTTGGTCTATATAGGGTTCTGATGTTGATACACATGAAGATTAATCACTAAAGAGGAGACCTGTTGGTTAACAAGAGAAGCTGATCTTCAAGACTAAATAAAGAGGATTGATAGATCGTCTATATATGTTTGCTAGAAGGATAGATACATGTGATGTGTTTGGCGCAGTTAAAGGCGGGAGTGCTGTTTTATTGGTTGTTGTTGTTGTTGTTTTCGATTTAGCTGGTCATAACGAAATGTCCATGTAGCACGGGCTGTAGTAATCCAGTAATTGAGTTCAGTTATTCACGATAACTTTGTTACTGTGAAATAACAATTTCACATTTTTATTGGGATTGTCAATTTATATAGAAGTCTAGCCCAAACGGCGAAGTAACTGTTTCACAGCGAATTGCTGAGGAGGAGCAAGCAACAGCCTAGTGAAGAGAATTATGTTGGGTGCTGATCCAATGGAAGTGTTATGCTATTTGTAGAATTATCACCTGGCAATATTATGTTATTTTCTTCTATGTTTGTAATAAATGTTTGTCTGTCAAACAACTGTGTTTGCACTTGTCCTTGTGAGGGTTTCTGATGAGAGAGAGAAATAATTGCCGGCCGGACCACAGTACACAAAAAACAAAGGGGAAATAGAAGGAGGTCACCCAAGATAAGGAGAGAGAGGGTAAGTCACTGGTGCTCAGTTTGGGTGTGAACCGATCATTGTGATGTTAAGCCCCTTCTTCGTGTTTTGGATCATTACTGGGGTGACTCTCCAGTGCGTGACTGGTGCTCTGGTGTTAGCAGTGGTGCTAAACAAATTGTTATTTATCAGCGGCTCCCTGATAACTTATAAGTCATGATAAATTGGGGGGCCCTGATATGACGTATTGACATGTGTAGTCTACTACACATGTGACATCACATGTGTAGTAGGTGGATCAAGAAGGTCAGGTGTGTACACCGAAGAGGTGACATACCGTGTCAGGATTTTGCACACAGGATGTGATGTACTCTGTCAGGTTTTACACACATTTGGTGACGTAGTGTCAGGTGTGCATAGACGTAGTAGAGAAGATTAGGTGTGTACACATAGGAGGTGACCTATCATGCCAGGTGTGTACACATAGGAGGTGACCTATCATGCCAGGTGTGTACACATAGGTGACATACCATGTCAGATGTGTTCACATACTGGAAGACGTACTGTATCAGGTGTGTACCCAGAGCCGGTAACGTACCGTGGCAGGTGTGTAGTAGACGAAGTCGAAGTACCAGGAAGGTATGTCACCATAGAGGTGCCTGCCTGGGGGGAACGGCAAGAAGCGGTCACGACCCAAACTGTCCCGCGAGTCTCCGGCCACAACTCCGATATTGTCCAGACACTTTCCTGCAACAAGTCCCAACAACTATAACTGACTGGACACTTCCTAGAATGATTCGTTACTGATGTGACAGCGATTAAGGCATTTTCTAGCAGTTTTTATATCTTTGAAAAATTAACTTATTATTAATTAAGTTACTGAGGAAGTATTAAGCCTGAGGAAGCCTATACCTGCAAATAAATCATTCAAATAGAAAATTTAAATTTGTCAGCTGGTTATATATCTCCAGTAACAAATACTAGGAGAATACAACTGACTATATCAACAGAGGTTGATCTTGATATCATCATGTAAAGCTCACTATGAGCTCATGAGGCCTCAGTGGCAAAAACCAGTAGCTTAAACAGCTACAAGTCACAGCGACCAATGTCACTGATCTCACTGCAGTCTCATAGCCATACTTGACTTTAAAGATTGAATACATTCAATCCTCTGAATCAGTTAAACCAAAATAAATTACAAATTTTATCAGCAAAAACAAACTCCAGCAAATAAGCACAGTGGAGCATAGTTGACTGTATAAGTTCGACGACTGATTTTTATAGTTATTATTAGCCAAGATTTATACTGTCGGCCTCAGTAGCTAATCAGTGACCAGCAGTAGCCTAAATAAGCCTCAAGTCACTGTGACCAACGCCACTGATCCCACTGCAGTCCCAGACGTATACTTGGCTGTAATAATTTATCACATTCAGTCCTCTGGGTTAAATCAAATTTAGTTAGGTTAAAAATTTAGCCTTACAAGAGTTAGCAGGAAATGAAATCGGCTACCTTCCTCGTAGCAAACATGGATATAACGCCACCAGCTAACAACAAACTTACCTTTAGGTTAAACAATGTAGCAGCAATAGACAATCTCACAAATGCACTCCACAATATAAACTGGGAATCCGAATTTAATAATAATCAGGATATAAATTCATTAACTAACCTCTTCCTTTCCAAAATTCTAAGCCTTTACAACACTCATTATCCTCTCCTCACCAAGCAAGGAACTGACAAAAGGTTAAACAATCCTCTGGCTCACAAATGGCATACTCAAAGCAATCGACAAGAAACATGAAGGAGGCAATCCTGCGGACATAAACAATTACAGACAATATTAAATCTACCTATATTATCAAAAATATTTGAAAAAATTACAAACTGCTATACTCCTATCTCGTAAAATTCAACATCAAGTTCCTGCCAGTTTGGCTTCCGCTCCCAAAAGAGTACCAATGATGCAATTGTTAGTCTGTTTGACTTAATCTACTCAGCGCTTGATAAAAATGAGTTTCCGATTGGACTCTTCATTGACCTGAGAAAGGCCTTTGATACTGTTAACCATAACTACCTCTTACTTAAACTCCGCCATTATGGAATCCGAGGCCTTGCCCTGAACTATTTACGATCTTATCTTAGTGACAGACACCAATATGTAGTAATCTATAATATAACCTCTCCCACTCTACCATTAACCGTAGAGGTGCCACAGGGCAGCATAATAGGTCCTCTCCTATTTCTTATATACATCAATGATCTGCCTAATGTCATTCTTAAACCTATATTATTTGCTGACGATACTGCCCTCATCTACTCAGACCCCAACCCACGCACACTAAATACTGTTGCAAACAATGAACTAAAAAAAAGTTCATTTGTGGATGTCGACAAACAAACTCACACTAAACATAGAAAAGACCTACTACATCTTGTTTAGAACCAAATCAATAATTGCAATTCAGTTACAGATAGACAATGTTAACATCAGCAATAAAAATGATGGAAAATTCCTTGGCTTATACTTAGACAAGAGACTCAACTTCAGCACCCACATACAACACATAACCAAGAAAGTATCAAAAACGGTTGGCATACTCTCTAAAATCAGATATGTTCCAAACTCTTCTCTCCTCTCCCTATACTATGCGCTAATCTATCCCTATCTTACATATGGTATCTGTGCATGGGGGCTCAACCTCTGCAAACTACCTCAAGCCCATCATCACCCATCAAAAATCTGCTATCAGAACAATAACAAACTCTGCTCTCAGACAACACTGAGAGCCCCCACCCCTCCCTTGTTTAAGCCCCTAAACATGCTAAACATAACCTCACTCCACACATTCTCTTGTGCCAATTACATTTACAAACCCATGTTTTTAAGTGCAAACTCTGTTCTGAAACTCTTCTTTGACAGATGTAATACAACACATAATCACCACACCAGAAATAAATATCTCTTTGATATCCCCAGAATCAAACTTAATCTGTGTAAACACTCCATGCAAATAAAGGGACCTGGTATATGGAACTCACTCCCGAACGAATTAAAAAGCTGTCAAACTTTTGCCTCGTTCCAAAATAAAACCAAAAAGTACTTAATTTCATCTTCATAGTTTCCTACCTAGTGCTTGAAACTTGCACTGTATCTAGTGCTATCCAATTCCCCAATGTATGTGCCTGTGCCATACAACTTCACCATAGTAATCATTGTTGTTATTTTATATCTTGTTATGCACATAGTTTGCTACATAATATCCTGCAATAATCCTCAAATTATGCTAAAATGTACCTGTGGACAACCCTTAAATTTACTTTAATGTACAGTACCTACTTTTTTTTATCAAATTTCTTATACAATGTATTTTTTTATACTCTCTTACAATGTATTTTTTTATACTCTCTTACAATGTATTTTTTAATTCTTTCTAGAAATGTATTTTTGTACTTTCTTACAATGAACCTCTAAACATTTTTTTTTAATTTTGCTAGACATTACCTTCTTATAATTATATGTTAGATTAAAGATCTGCCCGAAACACTATGCGTGCTAGTGGCTTTACAAGAATGTAAAATGTCAAATCTTTGTACTCTCATAAACCCAATGTACTTTCTTGTATATAAATATATAAATAAATAAAAACTTCCAATACCTCCGACTCTGTCCTGTACAAATTGATGCACAAATGTGCAACTAAATACTAACATCAAATTAATCCAATAATTCTGAGGAGGAGTATCAGCGTTCATCAGTTCTAAATGGTAGACTCTGATCTGTGCTTCTCCACTCCTGAATTATGTCGGGAAGGAACCGACACCATTTATTGATCTCTATAATAATATGCAGTTAATATTGCTGCTGTTCTTGTACTAACAAATTAACACATACTAACACAAATTATTTTATTTACCCATGCAAAGAAAATTAGAATTGTGGAATTTTCACAGAGAAAAATGGGATATTATTGCCACGTTCCCAACATTGATTTCATCAGCTAATATTATAGTGAATTCTTCTTAAACATCAGTCTATGGACTGCAAACATTATAAAAACATTTCCCAGGAGCGAATTTAATTATCAGTACTAAAATAAATTAAATATAAACCCTCTTTCCACTTTTTGATAAACTGCATTGGGAGGAAACGCCCTGTGAGAGGAGGGAGAAGCCATATTTCATCCTGGAACGGAAAACGTGTTGTGCTGATCTGAATAATAGTGCTCAGCCACTCATTTTCATGCAACTGGACAGCATAAATCGACACCACCGTATCCAGGAAGGGCATTGTATCTGTGCAACATTCATAATCTGTCCCATAAGAGCTCTTATTTATTATGTAATTTACTGCTTATGGTTATGCCATAGGAAAAAAACCAAAAGTGAGCAATACTCTCATCCTTTCATTTCAGATTATTATTATACATTTAGATTATTATGTACCAGTCCCCGTGGTGCAGTGGTAAGACTCTCGCCTGACGTTCCGCGAGCGCTTTGTCATGGGTTCGTATCCTGGCCGGGGAGGATTTACTGGGCGCAAATACTTAACTGTTGCCTCTGTTTAGCTCAACAGTAAAATGTGTACTTGGTTGTAAAAACGATTCTTCGCGGCAGGGATCGTATTCCAGGGACCTGCCCGAAACGCTACGCGTACTAGTGGCTGTACAAGAATGTAACAACTCTTGTATATATCTAAAAAAAAAAAAAAAAAAAAAAAAAAAAATATATATATATATATATATATATATATATATATATATATATATATATATATATATATATATATATATATGTCGTACCTAGTAGCCAGAACGCACTTCTCAGCCTACTATGCAAGGCTTGATTTGCCTAATAAGCCAAGTTTTCATGAATTAATTGTTTTTCGACTACCTAACCTACCTAACCTAACCTAACCTAACTTTTTCGGCTACCTAACCAAACCTAACCTATAAAGATAGGTTAGGTTAGGTTAGGTAGGGTTGGTTAGGTTCGGTCATATATCTACGTTAATTTTACCTCCAATAAAAAAAAATTGACCTCATACATAATGAAATGGGTAGCTTTATCATTTCATAAGAAACAAATTAGAGAAAATATATAAATTCAGGAAAACTTGGCTTATTAGGCAAATCGGACCTTGCATAGTAGGCCGAAAAGTGCGTTCTGGCTACTAGGTACGACATATATATATATATATATATATATATATATATATATATATATATATATATATATATATATATATATATATATATATACATGTAACTAAATAAATTATGTGTAGCAAAATTTACGGTGTAAATCTTTGGCAGGTAATTGGGACGTGAAGTTACTAATGTGTCATCACTCAGAAGAGACCACATGACTGATCTTTTCTCCGCTTGCATATAATGATGATATGAGCACGAGAACCCTAATCTGGCTGGTTACCACGTGTTCTACACCACTATCTGAATGTTGAAGCCTTCTAGTCAGATAAGGCTTTAATTTCACTAATTATTATAGTACAATCTATTAACAATATAGTAGTACACTTGCTATCAGTCGATAATTTCAATTGATAGGTAATATAACTAATAAACCCCACAACTTGTGTAGAAAGGTACTTGTGGGTCCTTTTGGGTAAAATTAATCATACAGTCCACTTTAATTTAATATCATACATTCAGCTAACATAAAAAATAAATTAATTATAAAATGCAAATTATAAATTATTTAAAAAATTAATTAACTAATTGTAATTAAAATAATTAATAAAATCCCACAAGTCAGTTATTCCTCACATGAATACCAGCTATGTCAGACCAATCCTGGAGTATGCAGCTTCAGCCTGGAGTTAATACCTAGTTAAACACAAGACAAAGTTATAGAAGATTCAGAGTTATGCCACCAGACTAGTCACAGAACTAAGTGGTATGAGCTACGAGGAAAGGCTATGGGAGCTAAACCTCACATCCCTGGAAGAGATAAGAATAAGGAAAGACATGACAATCACCAATTCTCAGAGGGTATTGACAGGGTGAACAAAGATAAACAATTTAGCACGGGTGGAACACGAAGAAGGGGGGCGTAGGTGGAAACTTAGTACCCAAATGAGCCACAAAGACATTAGAAAGATTTGTTTCAGTGTCAGAATATTTAACAGATGGAATGCATTAGGCAGTGAAGTGGTGGAGGCTGACTCCATACACAGTTTCAAATGTAGATTTGATGGAGCCCAATAGGCACAAGAATCAGTACACAAGTTGATTGACAGTTGAGAGGCAGGACAAAAGAGCTAAAGCTCATCCCCCACAAGCACAACTAGGTGAGTACACACAGATAGAAGAAAAAGAGGTGATATGATCACCCTTACAAAATACTAACAAGAATCGACCAAATTAACAAAGAGGAATTTTTAAAACAAGCAACTTTACGAACAAGAAGACACAGATTCAAGCTAAGGAAACAAAGGTGCCGAAAAAATATTAGAACGTTTACTTTTGCAAACAGAGTGGCAAACGGATGTAACAAGCTAAGTGAGAAGTTGTTGGAGGGCAAAACTGTCAGTATGATCAAAGCATTATCCGACAAAGAACACTAGGAAGACGAGACACCAGGAGCGTAGCTCTTATCCTGTAACTACACTTAGGTAATTACACATATACACAAAGGACACGTACCCTGTGGGTGAGTGGGAAGTGTGGGGACGTTATCTTGAGGCGTTATCTTGAGATGATTTCTTGGCTTTTAGTGTCCCCGCGGCCCGGTCCTCGACCAGGTCTCCACCCCCAGGAAGCAGCCCGTGACAGCTGACTAACACCCAGGTACCTATTTTACTGCTAGGTAACAGGGGCATAGGGTGAAAGAAACTCTGCCCATTGTTTCTCGCCGGCGCCTGGGATCGAACCCAGGACCACAGGATTACAAGTCCAGCGTGCTGTCCGCTCGGCCGACCGGCTCCAACAGCTGAAGAATAGTCTGGAGAGGAAGTGTCGTGGTCGAAGAGAGTAAAACCAGGGCTTAAGAAAGCTGCAGGCCTTGAGTTTGGGGTAGGTATTAGTCACGGGTGTCACACACGTCTCACCCCTCGCACGAAGGAAGCCCCTCACAGCACCACAGATCCCATTCAGCCGAAGTGATATTCTTTTTTCTTTCGTTTTACTAGATGGCGGAGCGAGGAGGAAGGAGCTGTGCTCGTCAGTCAGGCCGGTGTTTATGTATATATTGATGCAGGTGGCAGGTGACGGTTGTTGAAGGATGTTGACGGTAACTTTTCCTTGTTTTTGTTCTTTATTCTGCTCTGGCTTCTTGTTTGTACTGTGTCCTAGGGGTAGACTTCATAGTATTTTTCATCGACGATAACAGGGTTAAGGGATTTTATGTGGAGTCTCGCCCAGAGCCCCTGTGCGTTTATTTTTGTGTTCCCCTCCGGGCGCCCCATAGTCCTCTCTGGTAAGCCGCGTTGTAGTAAAGGGTGGTGCGACTTCTGCTCTCTGGTGAGCCTGAAGTAAGGTCGTCCTTTTCTTCTGTCAGGGCTTCTTGACGATGGTTGAGGTCTCCTGCTCGCTGAGCAGTATGCCTTCGTCGGTAGTATCCTGAGTGCTTGTTTGCTCTTGTGGTGTGGTTATTGGCTGCTCAAATGCTGTTAGTGTTGATTTGCTGTTAGTGTTAGCATTGCTGAGTGTTGCTATCGTCGTCACTTGTGAGGAGTTGGTCTGGGTTGCCGCATTTCCTTGTTCCGTCTCAGGCATTAGAACTGGAGCAGTGTCGTTGGTTTCAGGAACCCATTCACTATCTTGAGAAACAGGCTGTGATATTGCTTTGATACTCTGTCCACATATGCTGTAATTATCTGAACGTGGATGTTCTGGATGGTAGCTGGCCTACCTAGCCTTGGAGGCTCTTGCTGCTGAAGCTGATGTGTACGATTCGTCCATACGGACATTGTCGGTGGCAGGCTAGGTTAACTGCAGGCAGGCTAAGTATAGGCAGGCTAGATGCAGGCAGGATAGCTACAGACAGGCTAGCTACAGTCAGGCTAGCTATAGAAAGGCTAGCTACAGGCAGGCTAGCAACAGCCAGGCAAGCTGCAGGCAGGCTCGGGAACTGTTCAGGACTGAAGTCCAGGGTAGCGGCGACTGACATGTGGGTGGTCATTGGTGGATTTTTCTTGTCTTTAATTTTAATGAGGTCCTCCTCTCTTTATGTGCAGAGGTAGGAGATGGCGAAGAGTTGTTCACCACAAAGTGTGCATTCCCTGTTGTTGTGGGTGCCTGAGCAAATGCTGCATCTTGCTATTTGCTCTGGGACACTTGTTTGAGAAGTGTTCATAGCAAAAGTACTTGAAGCACTGTCGCACATTGTAGAGATTTTCCATTCTGATCGGCTCGGGTTGTAAGAGGCAAGTTAAGAGGTAATGCCGAAGTCTTTGAACTCTCGTTCCACCGCTTCCTAGGCTTGTTCTGCTGTCTCGAATGTTATTTTTTAAGTTGGGCGGGTGCTGTCGGGGCCTTTTAATCAGGTATGCTGCCGAGGCTTTCAAAGAGGGGGTTTTCTTCGTTGATCTGGCGGACGATGCTGTCTGTGGCCTCGCCCCCTATCCAGCGGTTCAGCCTGCTAACAAAGATCGTATTCCCAGCCGTAATTTGCCTTGGTGGAATTGGGGACAGATTCGCCTCCAATAGATCCCGGTTTGCTGAATCCAGGATCTTCTACAGGTCTTCTTCTGTTGCCACAATCACTGTAACCTAGTTCTCATGTACGAGGACATCAACAGGTCTACAGTCGTTGTTTTATCGATGGTTGCAGCGAGTTCTCGTTCCGACCGCTTGTATCCTCCAAGGAGTCGGATTTTTTGTTTCGGTTTTGAAGGTTATAGTGGCGCAGACTTCGGCCTGATCCTACTCTGTCTGCCATGTTCCCGTCTGGCGACGCCTCAACAGCTCGGATTGTCAGTGACCTGTGCATGTGAGGAGGGTTGGCCCGTGGGAGAGAGGTGGGGACGTGTGACCTCGGTGGCTGCTCTCTATAAACTGAGCTGATTGATTGATAGACGACCGGACTAGAGGAAGAAAGGTGGCACAGAATCCTTACAGCATGTGAAGAAGTCTCTGACACTAATGCCCCCTTCACACTGGATGAGCTCAATCGGGCTAAGAAAAACTCCAAGGATACATCCCCTGGAGCCGACAAAATAACCTATAAAATGATTAGAAACCTCGGCTCAGAGGGAGACGCTGCATACCTAAGGTTAATTAATTTAGCCTGGACTTCTCAAACTAGACCTTCTGCTTGGAATAGAGCAGACATAGTGCCGATCCCAAAACCCAAAGATCCAGCTAATCCCAGGCCCATCTCTCTCCAAAGCTGTGCAGCCAAGACGGCTGACAGAATGGCACTCAACAGACTGGAGTGGAAAATGCCTAAACTGCACCATGATATGTATGCCTATAGAAGAGGGGTTGGCACAGTGGAATGTATTACAACTCTGTTAGCCCACTTGAATGACAGACCAGGAATGCTGATATTCCTGGACCTCGAAAAAGCCTTTGAACTGGCTAGCGCCCCAGCTATTCTCTGCTGCCTCATTGACAAAGAGGTCAGAGGCAACCTGCTCTCCTGGACCAAAAACTGTCTCATAAACAGAGAAGCAAGAGTAAAACTTCATGGCAGTCTCTGAGTACAAAAGACATGAAAATGGTACACCGCAAGGAGGTATTCTCAGCCCTCTTCTCTTCAACTGTTTAATGGAAAGAATAATGAGGTTGAAACTCCCTCATCACTGCAGGCTGCTAAACTACGCGGACGACTTTGTCATCATCATAAAAGGAAGGGATGTGGCGCGCCTTGCACCCAAATGCTTAGACTGCATCAGTAAAGAGGCAAAACAGATTGGGATCAAACTCAACCCCTCAAAGTCAAAGGCCATGCCCATAAAATAGCGAAGCCCAACATCCAACTCACAGTACAGGGTCAACCAATAGAATGGGTCGACACCTATCAGTATCTAGGAATCATCCTGGACACACACATGAATTTTAATGCTGAGGTCACATACTTGAGAGAGCGAACTGCGGCCCGGACGGCAATCCTCAGGTCGCTAACCTCCCTTTCTGGAGGAGCCAATCTGCAAGTCCTTCGCACATACTATGTACAGGCAGTCAGATCAGTGATCGATTATGCCGCACCTGCACTCACAAATCTATCACACCAACAGTGGAAAAAGCTTGAAGTTGCCCGAAACAATGCTATGAGAGCTGCACTGGGAGCCCCCATGTGGACCAGGCTTGAAACTCTTAGACGGGAGACGGGTTTGCCCTCTCTACAAGAAAGAATATCACAAAGGACAGCTAGAATTATCAGTAAGATAATTATTTCTTCTGATCCAATCCCAGTACGGCAGGCCTTGGTGGTTGGACTAGGCCAAAACAATGGAAACTCTTGGGTTGCAAGAGCAGGAAAAGTCCTAAACAGACTACATTTAAAAAACATGATTCTTGATAGAGAGGGTGATCATCCACACTCAAATTACACTCCTTCCGCGCCGTGGGAAGAGCCTACTTTCAAAATAGTAATAGAAAGTCTCCCAATGAAAAAGGCTGCCTATGACCCGACAATCCTAAGGCGCATAATAGAAGAGCAAATGTATAGCATAGCAGTAGCAGGAGCCACCCACATCTTCACAGACGGATCGGTGGACACAGAAAATGAGAGTGCTGGCGCTGCTCTTTGCACGACCAGCGTACAGGCATATTGGAGACTGGGAGGACTAGTATCATCAACCCAAACTGAGCTGTTTGCCATACAACAGGCATTCGCATATGTGATTGCACAAAACACTCAAAATGCAATCATACACACAGACTCAAAAGCTGCACTTCAAATACTAGGACAAAAACAGTGGAAAGATAATGTGGAAATAATTACCACCATTTTGTATCTTGGAGCAGTCGCTAAAGGCAAAGGCCTCAACATAACTTTAAACTGGATCCCATCCCATATTGGAATCCCATTAAATGAAAAAGCTGATGAAATTGCTATATTGGCAACTCGTCACCCAGTGATACATAAAACAATTCAACCCAGCCTAGAGAACATAAAAAACATCATCACCAAAAAACTCTCACATCTCAACAAAGCCTACCTACACCAGAGAATAGCTGAAGGTTCGCCATCTGCAACATGGTATCTTCAGGCAACCAAATTAGAAAGGTTAAATATCCCAAAAGGAATCCACAGGGAAATAGCAGTTAGGTTATATAGACTACGTCTAGATTACAGATGCAACTGGGAGATTGGTGAACCCCGACAGAGAGAGTGCATCTTCTGCGAAACTGTCACAGAAAAGCCATTACTTCACTATCTTCTGGAATGTGAAGCAACCAATGACCTTAGAAGAGCTTTAAGAGTTCCTGAATCATGCAGTGGCCACCCTGAAGCCATCAACACAGCCACTCTCCTGGTCAACAAAGGTGTCCAGCAGCTGGACACCCTCATAAAGACTGTGAAGCAGTATCCTCCCCCACGATAACAGCCTGATGGTTAAATGCAACCTCAGAATACTGAGAAAAAAAAATTGTACCACTTACGGGCTATTCATGCCCGTGCTACCTCTTGGGTGGCTTAATCTTTATCAATCAATCATCAGTAGAAACCACACGGGAGACATCTCCCGTCATGCAGGGTGCAGTCGCACCTCCATAGATCTCCAGTATCAGCTCTTGATACTGGTAATGGCTCAAAAGGGCCGCCACTTACGGGCTATTCATGCCCGTGCCATATTTTAGGTGGCTTAATCTTTATCAATCATCAATCAATTGATAGACGAAGATTAAGCCACTCAAGAGGTGGCTCGGGCATGAGTAGCCCGCAAGAAGTGAGCTGTGTGCACACTTACTTATATACTGACCTATCTCATCATTCATTAACCTATCGCAGCATTCACTGACCTATTACAACACACTGATCTATTGGAGCGCCAATCACAGTATCCACAGACCCATTACAGCATCGAGTGAACCATTATTGCATTCACTGAACCATTACAAACTGACCCATTACAGAATACACTAAACCGTTACAGCATCCACTGAATAATTACAGCATCCAATGACCCATCACCATATCTACTGAACCATTTGGAAATCCACTGACACACTACAGCATTCATTGACTAATTACAGCATCCACTCAACCATTACATCAACGATTCAACCATTACAGCATTAACTGATTCATTAAAACATTTGCTGACCCATTACAACATCCACTAGACTATTACAGCGTCCACTGAACCATTACAGCGTCCACTAAACCATTACAACATCCACTGAACCATTACAACATCCACTGAACCATTACTGCATCCATTGACCAACTTCAACATCTGCTGATTACATTAAGCATCAACAGATCCATTTCAACTCCGACTGACCCATTACTGCATCAATAGACTGTTACAGTATCCACATATCAATTACAGCATCCATTGAATCATTACAGCAAGCACTGAACCAATGCAATATCCACTAATCCATTATGTAATTCACTGAACCATTACAATATTAACTGACCCATTACATCATTCACTCACCCACTACAGCATGTATTGATCCATTATTGTATCCATAGACATATTACAGCATCTGCTGCTCCATTACAGCCCCTACTGAACCGTCACCGCATCCACTGACCCATTAAGCATCCACTGACCAACTACAGCATCCATTGATCCATTATAGCATCCATTGACCCATTATATCATCCATTATTACTGAATGCTCTGACTCATTAATCATCCATTGATTCATTATAGCATCTTTTGAACCTTTACACCTTTCTTAACTATTGCATTACATTTCCAGCCATTACAGCTTAACCAATAGAGTATCCACCGACCCATCTCATCATACACTGACCAATCTCAGCATCTACTGACCAATCTCAGCATCTAATGACCAATCTCAGCATCTATTGACCAATCTCAGCATCTACTGAGCAATCTCAGCATCTACTGAGCAATCTCAGCATCTACTGACCAATCTCAGCATCTACTGAGCAACCTCAGCATCTACTGAGCAATCTCAGCATCTACTGACCAATCTCAGCATCTACTGACCAATCTCAGCATCTACTGAGCAATCTCAGCATCTACTGAGCAATCTCAGCATCTACTGACCAATCTCAGCATCTACTGACCAATCTCAGCATCTATTGACCAATCTCAGCATCTATTGACCAATCTCAGCATCTAATGACCAATCTCAGCATCTACTGACCAATCTCAGCATCTAATGACCAATCTCAGCATCTATTGACCAATCTCAGCATCTACTGAGCAATCTCAGCATCTACTGACCAATCTCAGCATCTACTGACCAATCTCAGCATCTACTGAGCAATCTCAGCATCTACTGACCAATCTCAGCATCTACTGACCAATCTCAGCATCTTCTGACGAATCTCAGCATCTACTGACTAATCTCAGCATCTACTGACCAATCTCAGCATCTATTGACCAATCTCAGCATTTTCTGACCAATCTCAGCATCTACTGACCAATCTCAGCATCTACTGACTAATCTCAGCATCTACTGACCAATCTCAGCATCTACTGACCAATCTAAGCATCTACTGACAAATCTCAGCATCTACTGACTCATCTCAGCAGCCACTCACTCATCTGAGCATCAACTGACTCATCTCGACATCTACTGTGGGAACCGACCTGTGAGATTTATATTTATTTAATTTATATGAATTTATGTAGAATTTATATTTTACATTAACTTATATATTTCGATAGGAAATTGTATGATGTTTAGTGGACTGTATTTCTAAAATGTCTCACAAATCAATCTCATTATACATTATGGGGGTTTATATTATTTATATATATAGTCTATCAAATTATTGATTAGCAGACATTCAATATAGTATTAAACTACATATATTAGTAATTAAAAGTGGGAGGCCTTATCTTTTTGTAGGTAAGCCTGGTCCACCAGTTATTAACAAGGATGATCACACCAACTAATCCTCGTGTTTGAGGCTGGCATCAACACCATGTACTGGTGTACCAAGTAACTGTTCTGCTTCTTCTTCAACTGTATTACTCACTCTGAGTTGGTCACTGTCTCTCGTTCTAACCAGAAAACAATCCTATCTGCTGAACATTACTGGCCAGGAATGACTAGATAAGATTTCGGAAAGACACTTCCCTTGTTTAGATGATGACTGCGTGTTGATGATGGACGCACTAATTTACTCGCCAAAACACTTCGTCCAAGGGAGTATTGTTAGAGGTATTCTCCTCCTGTGACTCGTTGATTTACAATGGTTGACTACTGGCCCTCCTCCACTGAAGCCCTGGCTCTCTTGTTAAGGTGTCAAGTAGTGGTAGAGAGGTAACATTTACTCTATTTTGGTACTAATAATTAAGTTTATTCAAGTGAGATGTTTTTATGATGTTTAAAGTCCAAAGACTGCTGGATTAAGAATAATTCCCAACAAAATTATCTGGTGAAATTAATAGCGACATTTGACAATAATATCCCATTTTCTACAGGAGGAAAATTCCGCTGCTGTTGTTGTTGTTGTTGAGTTAGGGGCGACGACGATCGTGGGATCTATTGCGCCCCGGCGTACCCGTGAAGGGTGAATCGCAAAGCCAGGAAAGGCGAAATGCCAAGCCAAAACGCGAAACGAGTGACGCCAAGCACTAGAAACTAATACACCACACGGCAAAGCAACGCACAAAGGGAGAGGCAGAAGCACATAATAGAGCAGGGCAAACAAACAGCCAGAAGGGCACACAGCATGTCATAGAGCAAATACACAGGAAATCAGAGCACATACTTGCCCAAGAACTTGGCCTGCAGGAACCGTACATTAAACGCCTCCCAGAACACCCATTGCAAAGGGTCCCGTCCATCCACCGGGGACGCCATAACATCCGGAACCGGGGCAACAAACACCTGCAAACTGGGGACCCAGATGGTAGTACTCAGGAGGCGAGAAGTCGCTACTCGCCCCCACAGAAAGGGAACTTGCCCACCATGAAAGCACTCCGGTCCGTCAGACAGCAGTAACTCAGCAATCTTCGACCAGTGACCCGGTGGCATCACAGACGCCGGCAACACGTCCCCCAGGGCCCCAACGCGCACCCGCACCACAGGGGTACCAGCGGCCCCGGGCATACCACCAGATGACAGCAGGGAACCCGGACGGCGCGCATCCTTCCGTAACGTCACCACCAGGCCACGCCCAGCACCAGAGTCCACACCATCCCTGGCAGCGGAAGCCACCCCCCCCCCACTGTGGAGAGTCCCCCAGCGGAGAAAGAATCGAAGGCACGTCCGAGACACAGGCACCAGCACCGGCAGGCACATGGACCTCCGCCACCACAAACCGCGGAGACATCGACGCATCCGTATCCACACTGTCAATACCCAAAGACCCGCAGTCACTGAAGTCACCAACGTCGGCCCAGGAAGAAGACGAACGCCGGGAACGTTTGGGCACCGGCCGGATATCGTCAGAGCCGGTAAGTGACCCAGAAACACGGGTACCACGAGCCGAAGGAACCGACGCCAGAACGGCAGCAGCCTCTACCACAGGGGGAACCGGGCCACACACAGCAGGAGGCTCCGCAGCCACCCCAGCTCCAAGCACATCCGGGACCCGAGACACGGACACAGGGCCAGGCGCAGCATCAGAAGATGAGGGAGAAGACAGCGACGTCACACAAGGGGCTCCAGGAAGGCCCATGGGAGCAGCTGGAACAGCGACAAGATCAGGCAGACCAACCGACGGTACCTCAAGAACCGGAGGAGGGACGGCAACAACCGGAGGAACAGCAGGCGCCGCCGGGGAAGCTGCAGCAGCAAACGGGACGCGCACCACCTCATCGACATCACCGGAGATTGCCTCCAGAGGGAGCGGCGGGAAATCCTCGTCACGGAACAAGTTGACAGGAGCAGCAGGGGCCTCAGAGCAGCCGGCAGCCTGATTCCCCAACAGGCCACACTGGAAACAGGTACGAGGCTGCCGGGCATAATACACCCGGACGTAGTATCCCATAAGCCGGACAGAAGAAGGTATATCCGACCGCAGGCGCATCCCCAACGTGCAAATGTTTGTACGCCTCCCAGCATACCGCTCCGAGGAGAGCGTGTTCACCCGCAAGCTGACAACAGTACCAAACCCCCCGAAGTAACGCCGGAGGAGGTCATCAGGGAATTCCAGGGGCGCACCATGGATACTGACATAAGTCAGGGCACCACTGCGGTTCGAAATCGCCACAGAGCCGGTATCGTCAGGCAACGGCAACGTACGCCCCCCGTACCGACGGAGGAAGTCCCGGTACTCGTCCACCCCCACGAACTTAATAACAACCCGATGGGCCGTAACTAGCTCCACACCGTAAACAGCTTCCACCGGGACACGAAGCATGTCACACATCACCATCTCGATGGTCGGATAACCAGCCTTACAAGTGAACTCCAGGCCCATGGAGTTCACACGCTGAACAGGAGGAAGATGGCCCCCCATGTCAGAACTGCCACGTCAACGCAGCCAGGCAAGCAACAAAACTGGTAGGGCAGGTACGCCCACACCACCTGGTGACCAAAACAGCAAACAACTCCAACGACCACGGAGGGTCGGTAAACGTCCTCACTCCACGGCCGCTAGCAGTCGACTCCATTCCACTGCTGTCTTCTATGAGTGAATTTATTTATTACAATCCAGCAGAAATATTAGCTGCCTATTGTACTGAATATTAGTAAATGGTGTCGGGTTTTCCGACATCTACTGACCCATCTCCATATCCTCGGCGCCCTTGTCATGCATCAAGCAGAGCTTCTTGTTAGGGAGAGCAACCTCCACAAACTGCTTCACGGCTTCCCTGCTCAAAACGTAGCCTGCACCTGCGACCACAGAAGAGGGAGGAAGATATGACTTACATTAGTACTATACAGTCTGGATAGCAGGATGTTACATCCACAACTGTGGATGTAACATTTCATTCACTTGGGCACTAGGAGCTCTAACACCCGACCTCCAGCATGGTAAACAGTAGCTCAACTGTATTCTCAGTAGTAATCAACTGTATTAAGGATAGCCCCCTAACGAGATTGATAGAGCGACTCTCTCCCATGCTGGATGTCAGGTGTTCGAGACTCCTAGTACTCAAGTAAAGGAAGTAATATATATATATATATATATATATATATATATATATATATATATATATATATATATATATATATATATATATATATATATATATATATATATGTCGTACCTAGTAGCCAGAACTCACTTCTCAGCCTAATATTCAAGGCCCGATTTGCCTAATAAGCCAAGTTTTCCTGAATTAATATATTTCCTATAATTTTTTTCTTATGAAATGATAAAGCAACCCTTTTCTCTATGTATGAGGTCAATTTTTTTTTATTGGAGTTAAAATTAACGTAGATATATGACCGAACCTAACCAACCCTACCTAACCTAACCTAACCTATATTTATAGGTAAGGTTAGGTTAGGTAGCCAAAAAAAGCTAGGTTAGGTTAGGTTAGGTAGGTTAGGTAGACGAAAAAACATTAATTCATGAAAACTTGGCTTATTAGGCAAATCGGGCCTTGAATAGTAGGCTGAGAAGTGCGTTCTGGCTATTAGGTACGACATATATATATATATATATATATATATATATATATATATATATATATATATATATATATATATATATATATATATATATATATATATATATATATATATATATATATATATATATATATATATATATATATATTAGTATATTTTGGTAGCAGTCTTTCCTGTAGACATATATTATTAAATATGACCGAAAAAGTAAGATTAATAATTCTAACACGAATTTTCTCAATCTTTCGTACATTTCTTTTCACTGTTGGAGGTAAATCAAAAATCAATTCTCCAAAATTCATTTTTATTTCTAGTCTGACGCGACACGAGCGCGTTTCGTAAAACTTATTACATTTTCAAAGACTTTAGTTCACAAATACACAACTGAATAGAACTTACGCATCTCCGATTTTATATCTACATTTGAGTGAGGTGGAAGGGGTGATGTGACATTAACACAAGACAGAACAAGAGGTGGCATTAATAGGGTATTAATTTCATCAACACAAGACAGAACAAGAGGTGGCATTAATAGGGTATTAATTTCATCAACACAAGACAGAACAAGAGGTGGCATTAATAGGGTATTAATTTCATCAACACAAGACAGAACACGAAACAATGGGTATTGAATAGAAGTGATTGTAGAAAGCCTATTGGTCCATATTTCTTGATGCTTCTATATTGGAGCGGAGTCTTGAGGTGGGTAGAATATAGTTGTGCAATAATTGCAATAATAAGCAACAGGGCTCCATTAAGGAACATATAATCTCTTCCCACAACCAAACCATCGCCAGAGAAATCCTAGTAAACAACACAGAAATCATCGATAGATACAGCGATAGCAGGCGGCTTGACGTTTGCGAGGCACTACACATCAAGAAGTCAACACCAGCAATCAACAGCCAATTATTGCACAACTATATTCTACCCACCTCAAGACTCCGCTCCAATATAGAAGCATCAAGAAATATGGACTAATAGGCTTTCTACAAACACTTCTATTCAATACCCATTGTTTCGTGTTCTGTCTTGTGTTGATGAAATTAATACCCTATTAATGCCACCTCTTGTTCTGTCTTGTGTTGATGAAATTAATACCCTATTAATGCCACCTCTTGTTCTGTCTTGTGTTAATGCCACATCACCCCTTCCACCTCACTCAAATGTAGATATAAAATCGGAGATGCGTAAGTTCTATTCAGTTGTGTATTTGTGAACTAAAGTCTTTGAAAATGTAATAAGTTTTACGAAACGCGCTCGTGTCGCGTCAGACTAGAAATAAAAATGAATTTTGGAGAATTGATTTTTGATTTACCTCCAACAGTGAAAAGAAATGTACGAAAGATTGAGAAAATTCGTGTTAGAATTATTAATCTTACTTTTTCGGTCACATTTAATAATATATATATATATATATATATATATATATATATATATATATATATATATATATATATATATATATATATATATATATATATATATATATGCAATTGACGATCACAAAACACTGATCATTTTATGCGGAAAATCCACAGAGAAATATGAAATGAGGTGAACGTTTCGGCTTTGTTAAAGCCTTTGTCAACACCAGACTGACAAAGGAGAAGGGAGAAGGGGGAGGATATATAGGCCGACACCTGACCAACCCATCCCTAGGGTTGGTCAGGTGTAATTAACCAAAATCAGGTATAGCTTAGCTTAAAATGGTCAAAGAGGATTAAGCGGTCAGAGAATAAGGATGAAAGATTAAAGAAAAGCCTCATGAACACACAATATATGAATATACAATTATAATGAGACATTGTAAGCCTCTCTATTAGAGTTGTTTCTTAAACTGTTGTGCAATATTATAACTTAAAAATGGATCAAGTTTGTACATTCCAGTACTAACATTAAGAAGATTTGGACACTGACTGATTAGAGCAGACTCAATCAAATTCCGTTCCACGAAATCCCCACAATTGGTAATGCTTTTTGCCCCATTCCAGTTAATATTGTGATCGCATAAACTCGTATGTAGATACAATGCATTAGACGTTTGGGCAGTTCTAATACTATAAGCATGTTGTGACAACCGCAATTGTAAGGACTTTCCTGTTTGTCCAAGGTACACAGAATCACAATCATTGCAGGGAATTGAATACACACAACCTGCTGTATCAGGGGAGTTTTTTATTAAATTGGATTTGATCGTACTATTAGTGAACACCAAATTTATATTAAGTTTCTTAAAAATCAGAGACAATTTTTCAAGTCCACTCGCATAAGGTACCACCAATGAGTTAATAATTTTGGTTTCGCCTTAGGGACGTGATTATAAAACGTACGTTTGGCTTGTACAAACGAGAAATCCAAAAACCTCTTAGGATATTGTAAACTCTTCCCAATTTCATATATTTTAGCAATCTCTTCATCAAAAAACTCAGGGCTGCAAACCCTCAAAGCTCGTAGAAACATTCCTGAAATATATATATATATTTAAATATATATATAAATATATATATATATATATATATATATATATATATATATATATATATATACGTAGAAACACACATATATATATATATATATATATATATATATATATATATATATATATATATATATATATATATATATATATATATATATATTTATATACTCATCAACGATCACAAAAACACTGACCCAAGTATGCGGAAAAACCACATGTGAAAAATGAAGAATGCTATCTTGAGGTTATCTTGAGATGATTTCGGGGCTTTTTAGTGTCCCCGCGGCCCGGTCTTCGACCAGGCCTCCACCCCCGGGAAGCAGCCCGTGACAGCTGACTAACACCCAGGTACCTATTTTACTGCTAGGTAACAGGGGCATAGAGTGAAAGAAACTCTGCCCATTGTTTCTCGCCGGCGCCTGGGATCGAACCCAGGACCACAGGATCACAAGTCGAGCGTGCTGTCCGCTCGGCCGACCGGCTCCCAAATAACGTAACAATTGCATAGCCGACACCATGCTAAACGCGTTTTCGGCTTAATTCGCCTTCCTTAGAGCAAAGTAGAATGAAGCCATTCATTCTACTTTGCTCTGATGAAGGTGAATTAAGCCGAAAATGCGTTTAGCATTCTTTATTTTTCACATGTGGTTTTTCCGTATACATATATACATACATTCCTTTTTATTGAAATCACAGTGGCATGATATATCAATGCAAATAATTTTGAGACAATGTAGTGACTTGAACTCGCGTTCTGCTGATTCACAGAGGCCTGCCTTAACCGGCCACAGTCGTACAAAAGTCAACCAACCCAAAACTCAACACATGTGAAAGTTCTCACAAAAAGAAAGTTCATGGAGTTCTCTTTAAGGCACCTTGAGTACCTCGTAACAGAGTTCGAGGTACCTGAGTGGAGGGAGGTGCTCTTGGTGATACACATAGTCTAATATTATGTTTATGGTCCTTACCACTGGAACATTAGTGAATAGACTTTCATCGTCAAGGGAAGTCATGATCACACGGGGGTTCTCTCGTTCTCAGAATGCCAATAAATTCGTCGCTACATTTAAGCGAGAATGTGGTCGGGATATACGGCGATCTTATTGTGTTCAGTCGTTTTGCAAGTTATTAAGTAGGGATAGGGATCTGCGAAATTATAGGCCTAAGTAGGCAGCCAGGCTTATGCGTCTTCACATTACCATAGAAGTAAGCTGGTCTAAAATCACCTATTACTGTTTCAAATTTTATGCCTCCCATCTCAGCATTCGCTGCATCTATGAGGGCGTTCACACCATTTTTAAGGTTCACACTAACATCATGATTATTACAATAACAAAACTGTCTCGTGCTGTCAAATGGAGAACAGAACAGAATGCCTTGAAAGAAACAAACGTCATCTATGCCTTCACATGCCTACTTGGGGACTGTCAGCCTCATAGATCTCCGTATATAGGCAAGACAACAACGTCTCTTTCTAGGGGATTAACAATGCACAAACAACAGGGCTTCGCCAAGAAGCATATAATATCCTCACACAACCAGACCATCACCAGAGAAATCTTAACAAGCAACTCAGAAGTTATTGATAGATACAGCGACAGCAGGAGACTCGACATCAGCGAATCACTACACATCAAAAAGTCCATATCAGCAATCAACAGCCAATTAGCACATAATTACATTCTACCAACTTCAAGACTCTGAACCAACACAGAAGCAAGAAGAGAAAATACGCAATGTACTAATTGAATCGTGTTCTGACAATGTATCTTGAGGTTATCTTGAGATGATTTCGGGGCTTTAGTGTCCCCGCGGCCCGGTCCTCGACCAGGCCTCCACCCCCAGGAAGCAGCCCGTGACAGCTGACTAACTCCCAGGTACCTATTTACTGCTAGGTAACAGGGGCATTCAGGGTGAAAGAAACTTTGCCCATTTGTTTCTGCCTCGTGCGGGAATCGAACCCGCGCCACAGAATTACGAGTCCTGCGCGCTATCCACCAGGCTACGAGGCCCCCTAAAATTATCTTTACCCATTGATTTGTGTTCAGTCACCTCACTCGAAAATATTTGTGTCATATCACCTCACCCAAAAACATCTGTGATATATATCACCTCACCCTAAAACAAATATAAGCATGAAACGGAGTATGTAAAATATGTCATTGAAAATGTAAGAAGTCTCTTGCGAAGTGCTTCTAGGCATCAGATCATAAATAACATGTGAAAATGAACTTTGGAGAGTTAATTTTTCAATTACAATGAACAGTGAAGAAAAACGCAAGAAATATTGAGAAGATTCGTGTTAGAATCATTAGTCTTACCCTTTCGATCATATTCAACAACATATGTTTACAAGAAAGACTGCTACCAAAATATACTAATATTACCTATCAGCCAGAAGGCACTTCTCGGCCTACTATGCAAGGCCCGATTTGCCTATTAAGCCAAGTTTTCCTGAATAAATATATTTCCTCTAATTTTTTTCTTATGAAATGATAAAGCTACCCATTTCATTACGTATGAGGTAAAAAAAAATTGATTGGAGTTAAAATTAACGTAGATATATGACCGAACCTAACCAACCCTACCTAACCTATCTTTATAGGTTAGGTTAGGTAGCCGAAAAGGTTAGGTTAGATTAGGTTAGGTTAGGTAAGTTTGGTAGTCGAAAAACAATTAATTCGTGAAAACTTGGCTTATTAGGCAAATTGGGCCTTGCAAATTGGGCTGAGAAGCGCGTTCTGGCTACTAGGTACGACATATATATATATATATATATATATATATATATATATATATATATATATATATATATATATATATATATATATATATATATATATATATATATATGTCGTACCTAGTAGCCAGAACTCACTTCTCAGCCTACTATGCAAGGCCCGATTTGCCTAATAAGCCAAGTTTTTATGAATTAATTGTTTTTCGACTACCTAACCTACCTAACCTAACCTAACCTAACTTTTTCGGCTACATAACCCAACCTAACCTATAGAGATAGGTTAGGTTAGGTTAGGTAGGGTTGGTTAGGTTCGATCATATATCTACGTTAATTTTAACTCCAATGAAAAAAATTGATGTCATACATAATGAAATGGGTAGCTTTATGATTCCATAAGAAAAAATTTAGAGAAAATATATTAATTGAGGAAAACTTGGCTTATTAGGCAAATCGGGCCATGCATAGTAGGCTGAGAAGTGAGTTCTGGCTACTAGGTACGACATATATATATATATATATATATATATATATATATATATATATATATGTCGTACCTAATAGCCAGAACGCACTTCTCAGCCTACTATTCAAGGCCCGATTTGCCTAATAAGCCAAGTTTTCATGAATTAATGTTTTTTCGTCTACCTAACCTACCTAACCTAACCTAACCTAGCTTTTTTTAGCTACCTAACCTAACCTTACCTATAAATATAGGTTAGGTTAGGTTAGGTAGGGTTGGTTAGGTTCGGTCATATATCTACGTAAATTTTAACTCCAATAAAAAAAAATTGACCTCATATATAGAGAAAAGGGTTGCTTTATCATTTCATAAGAAAAAAATTATAGTAAATATATTAATTCATGAAAACTTGGCTTATTAGGCAAATCGGGCCTTGAATAGTAGGCTGAGAAGTGAGTTCTGGCTATTAGGTACGACATATATATATATATATATATATATATATATATATATATATATATATATATATATATATATCGTACCTAGTAGCCAGAACTCACTTCTCAGCCTACTATGCAAGGCCCGATTTGCCTAATAAGCCAAGTTTTCATGAATTAATTGTTTTTCGACTACCTAACCTACCTAACATAACCTAACCTAGCTTTTTCGGCTACCTAACCTAACCTGATCCATAAACATAGGTTAGGTTAGGTTAGGTAGGGTTGGATAGGTTCGGTCATATATCTACGTTAATTTTAACTCCAATAAAAAAAAATTGACCTCATACATAATGAAATGGGTAGCTTTATCATTTCATAAGAAAAAAATTTGAGAAAATATATTAATTCAGGAAAACTTGGCTTATTAGGCAAATCGGGCCTTGCATAGTAGGCTGAGAAGTGCGTTCTGGCTACTAGGTACGACATATATATATATATATATATATATATATATATATATATAAATATATATATATATATATATATATATATATATATGTCGTACCTAATAGCCAGAACGCACTTCTCAGCCAACTATTCAAGGCCCGATTTGCCTAATAAGCCAAGTTTTCATGAATTAATGTTTTTTCGTCTACCTAACCTACCTAACCTAACCTAACCTAGCTTTTTTTGGCTACCTAACCTAACCTTACCTATAAATATAGGTTAGGTTAGGTTAGGTAGGGTTGGTTAGGTTCGGTCATATATCTACGTTAATTTTAACTCCAATAAAAAAAATTGACCTCATACATAGAGAAAAGGGTTGCTTTATCATTTCATAAGAAAAAAATTATAGTAAATATATTAATTCAGGAAAACTTGGCTTATTAGGCAAATCGGGCCTTGAATAGTAGGCAGAAAAGTGAGTTCTGGCTACTAGGTACGACATATATATATATATATATATATATATATATATATATATATATATATATATATATATATATATATGTCGTACCTAGTAGCCAGAACGCACTTGTCAGCCTAATATGCAAGGCCCGATTTGCCTAATAAGACAAGTTTTCATGAATTACTTGTTTTTCGACTACCTAACCTACCTAACCTAAAATAACTTTTTCGGCTACCTAACCTAACCTAACCTATAAAGATAAAGATAGGTTAGGTTAGGTTAGGTAGGGTTGGTTAGGTTCGGTCATATATCTACGTTAATTTTAACTCCATTAAAACAAAATTGACCTCATACATAATGAAATGGGTAGCTTTATCATTTCATAGGAAAAAAATCTGAGAAAATATATTATTCAGGAAAACTTAGCTTATTAGGCAAATCGGGCCTTGCATAGTAGGCTGAGAAGTGCGTTCTGGCTACTAGGTACGACATATATATATATATATATATATATATATATATATATATATATATATATATATATATATATATATATATATGTCGTACCTAGTAGCCAGAACTCACTTTTTGGCCTACTATTCAAGGCCCGATTTGCCTAATAAGCCAAGTTTTCATGAATTAATGCTTTTTCGACTACCTAACCTACCTAACCTAACCTAACCTAACTTTTCCGGCTACCTAACCTAACTTAAACCTATAAAGATAGGTTAGGTTAGGTTAGGTAGGGTTGGTTAGGTTCGGTCATATATCTGCGTTAATTTTAACTCCAATAAAAAAAAAATGACCTCATACATAATGAAATGGGTCGCTTTATCATTTCATAAGAAAAAAATTAGAAAAAATATATTAATTCAGGAAAACTTGGCTTATTAGGCAAATCGGGCCTTGAATAGTAGGCCAAAAAGTGAGTTCTGGCTACTAGGTACGACATATATATATATATATATATATATATATATATATATGTCGTACCTAATAGCCAGAACGCACTTCTCTGCCTACTATGCAAGGCCCGATTTGCCTAATAAGCCAAGTTTTCATGAAATAATTGTTTTTCGACTACCTAACCTACCTAACCAAACCTAACCTAACTTTTTCGGCTACCTAACCTAACCTAACCTATAAAGATAGGTTAGGTTAGGTTAGGTAGGGTTGGTTAGGTTTGGTCATATATCTACGTTAATTTTAACTCCAATAAAAAAATATTGACCTCATACATAATGAAATGGGTAGCTTTATCATTTCATAAGAAAAAAAATTGAGAAAATATAATAATTCAGGAAAACTTGGCTTATTAGGCAAATCGGGCCTTGCATAATAGGCCGAGAAGTGCGTTCTGGCTACTAGGTACGACATATATATATATATATATATATATATATATATATATATATATATATATATATATATATATATATATATATATATATGTCGTACCTAGTAGCCAGAACGCACTTCTCAGCCTACTGTGCAAGGCCCGATTTGCCTAATAAGCCAAGTTTTCTTGAATAATTTGTTTTTTCGACTACCTAACCTACCTAACCTAACCTAACCTAACGTTTTCGACTACCTAACCTAACCTAACCTATAAAGATAGGTTAGGTTAGGTTAGGTAGGGTTGGTTAGGTTCGGTCATATATCTATGTTAATTTTAACTCCAATAAAAAAAAATTGACCTCATACATTATAAAATGGGTAGCTTTATCATTTCATAAGAAAAAAATTAGAGAAAATATATTAATTCAGGAAAACTTGGCTTATTAGGCAAATCAGGCCTTGCATAGCAGGCCGAGTACGACGTTCTGGCTACTAGGTACAATATATATATATATATATATATATATATATATATATATATATATATAGGAAGGGAGTACCACCTCTAGCTGGAAGAAGGGGGACCCATAACAAGGGTATATATATATATATATATATATATATATATATATATATATATATATATATATATATATATATATATATATATATATATATATATATATATATATATATATATATATATATATATATATATATGTCGTACCTAATAGCCAGAACGCACTTCTCAGCCTACTATTCAAGGCCTGATTTGCCTAATAAGCCAAGTTTTCATGAATTAATGTTTTTTCGTCTACCTAACCTACCTAACCTAACCTAACCTAGCTTTTTTTGGCTACCTAACCTAACCTTACCTATAAATATAGGTTAGGTTAGGTTAGGTAGGGTTGGTTAGGTTCGGTCATATATCTACGTTAATTTTACCTCCAATAAAAAAAATTGACCTCATACATAGAGAAAAGGGTTGGTTTATCATTTCATAAGAAAAAAATTATAGTAATTATATTATAACAGGAAAACTTGGCTTATTAGGCAAATCGGGCCTTGAATAGTAGGCTGAGAAGTGAGTTCTGGCTACTAGGTACGACATATATATATATATATATATATATATATATATATATATATATATATATATATATATATATATATATATATATATGTCGTACCTAGTAGCCAGAACGCATTTCTCAGCCTACTATGCAAGGCCCGATTTGCCTAATAAGCCAAGTTTTCATGAAATAATATATTTCTCTAATTTTTTTCTTATGAAATGATAAAGCAACCCATTTCATTATGTAAGAGGTGATTTTTTTTTATTGGAGTTAAAATTAACTTAGATATATGACCGAACCTAACCAACCCTACCTAACCTAACCTAACCTATCTTTATAGGTTAGGTTAGGTTAGGTAGCCGAAAAAGTTAGGTTAGGTTAGGTTAGGTAGGTTAGGTAGTCGAAAAGCAATTAATTCATGAAAACTTGGCTTATTAGGCAAATCGGGCCTTGCATAGTAGGCTCAGAAGTGAATTCTGGCTACTAGGTACGACATATATATAAATATATATATATATATATATATATATATATATGTCGTACCTAGTAGCCAGAACGCACTTCTCATCCTACTATGCAAGGCCCGATTTGCCTAATAAGCCAAATTTTATTGAATTAATATATTTTCTCTAATTTTTTTCTTATGAAATGATAAAGCTACCCATTTCATTATGTATGAGGTCATTTTTTTTTATTGGAGTTGAAATGAACGTAGATATATGACAGAACCTAATCAACCCTACCTAACCTAACCTAACCTATCTTTATAGGTTAGGTTAGGTTAGGTAGCAGAAAAAGTTAGGTTAGGTTAGGTTAGGTAGGTTAGGTAGTCGAAAAAACATTAATTCATGAAAACTTGGCTTATTAGGCAAATCGGGCCTTGCATAGTAGGCTGAGAAGTGCGTTCTGGCTACTAGGTACGACATATATATATATATATATATATATATATATATATATATATATATATATATATATATATATATATATATATATATATATATATATATATATATATATGTCGTACCTAATAGCCAGAACGCACTTCTCAGCCTACTATTCAAGGCCCGATTTGCCTAATAAGCCAAGTTTTCATGAATTAATGTTTTTTCGTCTACCTAACCTAACCTAACCTAGCTTTTTTTGGCTACCTAACCTAACCTTACCTATAAATATAGGTTAGGTTAGGTTAGGTAGGGTTGGTTAGGTTCGGTCATATATCTACGTTAATTTTAACTCCAATAAAAAAAAGTTGACCTCATACATAGAGAAAAGGGTTGCTTTATCATTTCATAAGAAAAAAATTATAGTAAATATATTAATTCAGGAAAACTTGGCTTATTAGGCAAATCGGGCCTTGAATAGTAGGCTGAGAAGTGAGTTCTGGCTACTAGGTACGACATATATATATATATATATATATATATATATATATGTCGTACCTAATAGCCAGAACGCACTTCTCAGCCTACTATTCAAGGCCCGATTTGCCTAATAAGCCAAGTTTTCATGAATTAATGTTTTTTCGTCTACCTAACCTACCTAACATAACCTAACCTAGCTTTTTTTGGCTACCTAACCTAACCTTACCTATAAATATAGGTTAGGTTAGGTTAGGTAGGGTTGGTTAGGTTCGGTCATATATCTACGTTAATTTAACTCCAATAAAAAAAAATTGACCTCATACATAGAGAAAAGGGTTGCTTTATCATTTCATAAGAAAAAATTATAGTAAATATATTAATTCAGGAAAACTTGGCTTATTAGGCAAATCGGGCCTTGAATAGTAGGCTGAGAAGTGAGTTCTGGCTACTAGGTACGACATATATATATATATATATATATATATATATATATATATATATATATATATATATATATATATATATATATATATATATATATATATATATATGTCGTACCTAATAGCCAGAACGCACTTCTCTGCCTACTATGCAAGGCCGGATTTGCCTAATAAGCCAAGTTTTCATGAAATAATTATTTTTCGACTACCTAACCTACCTAACCTAACCTAACCTAACTTTTTTGGCTACCTAACCTAACCTAACCTATAAAGATAGGTTAGGTTAGGTTAGGTAGGGTTGGTTAGGTTCGGTCATATATCTACGTTAATTTTAACTCCAATAAAAAAAATTGTCCTTATACATAATGAAATGGGTAGTTTTATCATTTCATAAGAAAAAAATTAGAGAAACTATATTAATTCAGGAAAACTTCGCTTATTAGGCAAATCGGGCCTTGCATAGTAGGCCGAGTACGACGTTCTGGCTACTAGGTACAACATATATATATATATATATATATATATATATATATATGTATATATGCTGTACTAAGTAGCCAGAACGTCGTACTCGGCCTACTATGCAAGACCTGATTTGCCTAATAGGCCAAGTTTTCCTGAATTTATATAATTTTCTAATTTTTGTCTTATGAAATGAAAAATCTGTCCATTTCATTATAAATAAGTTATTTTTTTTAAATTTGAGTTAAAACTAACATAGATATATGACCGAACCTAACCAACCCCACCTAAACTAACTTAATCTATCTTAACCTAATCTAAATACCACAAGTCAGTCAATAAATTATGTTCCTAATATAATATAATAATAATATTTCCAATAAACTAATTGGAAACAATTTCTTGAAAATAAAGAAAATCACTCGGCCTGTTAAGGAAATCGGGCCTTGCATAATAAGCCGAGAAGTGCGTTCTGGCTACTAGGTACGACATATTAGGTTAGGTAGCTGAAAAAGTTAGGTTAGGTTAGGTTAGGTTAGGTAGTCGAAAAACAATTAATTCATGAAAACTTGGCTTATTAGGCAAACGGAGGAAAGGGTCCTGAAAGATATTGTCAGTAGAAACGTTATCCCTACAGACAAAAATCAGAAGATACAACTGACGATTTACTATAAAACCAGAAAAACGGCCAGCCTACTCATGAGAAACTCTCCAGACACAAAGCAGAACGCTTTAAAAGAGACCAACGTCGTCTATGCCTTCAAATGCCCTCTTGGGGACTGTAAGCCTAAAAAAAAAAAGTATATAGGCAAGACAACAACATCTCTTTCTAGGCGTTTAACCATGCATAAGCAACAGGGCTCCATTAAGGAACATATAATCTCTTCCCACAAACAAACCATCACCAGAGAAATCTTAGCAAACAACACAGAAATCATCGATAGATACAGCGATAGCAGGCGGCTTGACATCTGCGAGGCACTACACATCAAGAAGTCAACACCAGCAATCGACAGCCAATTAATGCACAACTATATTTTACCCACCTCAAGACTCCGCTCCAATATAGAAACATCAAGAAATATGGACCAATAGGCTTTCTACAATTACTTCCATTCAATACCCATTGTTTCGTGTTCTGTCTTGTGTTTGATTTTAATACCCATTCAATACCCATTGTTTCGTGTTCTGTCTTGTGTTGGAATTTAATACCCATTGAATACCCATTGTTGAAAGTTCGTTTTTCACCTCATCCACCTCACCCAAATGTAGATATAAACCTCGAAGATATGTAAGCTCTATTCAGTTTCAGTTGTGTGTTTGTAAACTAAAGTCTTTGAAAATGTACTAAGTTTTACGAAACGCGCTCAAGTGTCGCGTCAGACTAGAAATAAAAATGAATTTTGGAGAATTGATCTTTGAATTACCATCAACAGTGAAAAGAAACGTAAGAAAGATAGAGAAAATTCGTGTTAGAATTATTAATCTTACTTTTTTGGTCATATTTAATAATATATATATATATATGGGTGTGAGTTTTCAGTTGCATATTGTCCTGGGGACCATTCAGGCTTGTTCGCATATATATATATATATATATATATATATATATATATATATATATATATATATATATATATATATATATATATATATATATATATATATATATATATATATATATATATGTATATATATGTTCTTCTCCGAGGCTATGGGTCCCTACACTTGCACCAGAGGTAGTACCCCTTCTAGGTTATAAAAAAAAAAATATATATATATATATATATATATATATATATATATATATATATAATATATATATATATATATATATATATATATATATATATATATATATATATATATATATATATATATATATATATAGTAGTAGGCATCCTTCAGTCTCGGGAGACTGCGCCCTAGACTCAGGAGTTGCGCCCTAGTTGTCAATCCTAGTGCAGCGTCTGGTGTGACTGACGAGGCCAATCCGAGAGTGGCAGTCCATCCCACACCGAGCACAAACGAAGTCCGATTCTGGTCTGTCTTCCCGGCTACCGGTTTTCCTTCTCTGTCTCTTTGCCTCCGATTCCTTGGCAAGTAACTCCTCGAACTTGGAGAGACCTCTTTGAACAGACTGCCTCCAGGTTGAACGGTCTGCAGCCAGTGTCTCCCATATAGCAAGATCGACGTCCATGGCTTTCAGGTCCCTTTTGCATACGTCTCTGTACCGTAGCTGGGGCTTGCCTGTTGGACGCTTTCCCTGCCTCAGCTCTCCGTACAGGAGATCCTTGGGGATCCTGCCGTCGCCCATTCGCACAACGTGCCCGAGCCAGCGCATTCGTCTCTGTTTCAGCATTGTGTACATGCTGGTGATTCTTGCTCTCCCCAAGACGTTGTTGTTTGTCACCTAGTCGTGCCAGGTGATGTCCAAGATGTGTCTAAGGCAGCGCATGTGGTAGGCATTCAGCTGTCTTTCCTGACGGGCGCGGAGTGTCCAAGACTCACTGCCATAAAGGAGAGTGCTCAGGACACAGGATCTGTAAACCTGAATCTTAGTATACTCAGTTAGCCTATTGTTGGCCCACACTCTCTTTGTCAGTCTGGACATGGTAGTAGATGCCTTACCGATGCGTTTGTTTAGCTCCGTATCAAGAGAGAGGGAGTCAGAGATTGTGGAGCCCAGGTACACGAAGTCGTGAACGACTTCCAGTTTGGAATCAGAGATGCCAATGTCAGGTGGGGAGTCCACTCCTTGTCCCATTACTTGCGTTTTCTTCAGACTGATGGTGCGTCCGAAAGCCTGAGAGGCCTCGCTGAAGCGGGTTATGAGCCGTTGGAGGCTCATAGTGTGTTGGAGGCTCAGCTGTGCCGTTGGAGCCGTTGGAGGCTCATAGTGCCGTTGGAGGCTCAGCTGAGTGGGCAGTGACTGCTGCGTCGTCAGCAAAAAGGAAGTCGCGCAGACACCTCAGCCGAACCTTCGTCTTGGCTCTCAGCCTGGCGAGGTTAAAGAGCTTTCCATCCGACCTGGTCCGGAGGTAAATGCCTTCCTTGACAGATCCGAAGACGTGCCGCAGCATAACTGCGAAGAAAATCCCGAATAGGGTTGGAGCCAGTACGCAGCCCTGCTTTACTCCACTTCGGATGTCAAAGGCGTCTGATGTTAGGCCATCAAAGACCACGGTGCCCCTCATGTTCTCATGGAAAGATCTGATGATGCTGAGGAGCCTGGGTGGGCATCCGATCTTGGGGAGGATCTTGAACAGGCCATCCCTGCTGACGAGGTCGAAGGCCTTCGTCAGATCTATGAAGGCTACGAAGAGTGGCTGCTTCTGTTCCCTGCATTTCTCCTGCAGTTGTCTGAGGGAAAAGACCATGTCGATGGTGAACCTGCCAGCTCTGAATCCGCATTGTGATTCTGGATAGACTCTCTCTGCAGTTGTTGGTAATGTTGGGCCATAGCATTTTATCAAATCATCTCATTCTTTGGGGCACACGTGAGGAACACAAATGGGAACAAGCCTGAATGGTCTCCCAGGACTATTTATATATATATATATACATATATATATATTGTATATATATATATATATATATATATATATATATATATATATATATATATATATATATATATATATATATATATATATATATATATATATATATATATATATGTCGTACCTAGTAGCCAGAATGCACTTCTCAGCCTACTATGCAAGGCTCGATTTACCTAATAAGCCAAGTTTTCCTGAATTAATATATTTTCTCTAATTTTTTTCTTAGAAATGATAAAGCTACTCATTTCATTATGTATGAGGCCAATTTTTTTTTTTATTGGGGTTAAAATTAACGTAGATATATGACCGAACCTAACCAACCCTACCTAACCTAACCTAAGCTATCTTTATAGGTTAGGTTAGGTTAGGTAGCCGAAAAAGTTAGGTTAGGTTAGGTTAGGTAGGTTAGGTAGTCGAAAAACAATTAATTCATGAAAACTTGGCCTATTAGGCAAATCGAGCCTTGCATAGTAGGCTGAGAAGTGCATTCTGGCTACTAGGTACGACATATATATATATATATATATATATATATATATATATATATATATATATATATATATATATATATATATATATATATATATATATACGATGGCATATGTTTGACCTTGAATTGCTAATTTAGGCCTACAATAGGTTTATAGTTTGTGTAATTACTGTTCCGGTTTCTGATATGCCTTTTGTTATATTCTTTGTGATACTCCAATATTTCAAAACGTGAACGTTTGTGGACACGACGGTAACAAAATTTACGTTTCACTAATACAGTAGTTGCTGTATTTGCTACAACTGTTGGAGAACGGTTTGCAAAAATACACTGATGAATATAATACAAATATTGAAGTTACTATAACTTATAGAATCATTAGGCGAATAAGATATTCGCCTAATGATTCACTGCATAAGATATTTTAAAGATACTAATTGAGATTTAACTGCTAATTATGGTTTCTTCTAGAACATAAATGGTCTTGCACCAACATTGCAATCCACCGGAGGAGACCCATGACATCATGCATCACTGAGATCTCTCAGGATTGGATAGAAGCATGTCACAGCTTGTAGCCCACCATCAGTCTCTCATCTGTTACGAATCTTACTTGGATTCTAACATTACTCTTGATGCGTATATACTTTATTGTTTTGTTCTATAATTAGTATAGCATCCAGTTGTATGATATTAGACTATTGTATGTTATATATTAGCATGCTGTAGTGTGCCTGAGTTGCATTATATTGTATGAGGCTTTTTTGTGCAAGTATTTTCATGTTGGTTTCTTCCTTGTGGGGGGATGACCATATTTGGATGTGGCCAGTGTGGGAACTTGATGTCAAGCGAGTGGTTATAGTTCAACCTTGATTAATTCTTATTATTGTTTGCCAGTAAATTATATTGAGCAATGTAACAGTATTAAATACTTTTAAGATTAATAATGATTTGAATATTAGTACTACATTTTGTTAGTAGAATTTCCACAATAGTTTATGTGGATGTTTAGTTGATATTTTGGTAGGACGCCTGCCCTGGGAACCAACGCTTTGTCAGAGGCGTGGCAGAGTTGATCGAGAGGAGACATGTTTTAAGTTAAGTCTGTGGTTATTGTTATTTTAGCTAAATACTAGGTTTATTCTCTGGGTAGATGATTGTCTATTTTCCCATTAAACAATTCATGTGCTGTTGATTAGGGTCATTGCTCAATAAGGATTTTTATTTATATTATTGCATGCTAAAGAATATTTCTGGCTATTACCTGTACCATTTAATTGTTATGTTTGTCACCCTTAGCGTAGATACATTGTTTTCCCTATTTATGCAGTGTTTCCTTTGACACCCCTGGACACCTGTTGGCAAGGCCGATATAATATATATTGATCACTGCGGGAAAAGAACCGTACTAAGTCTCAAGGGTTGTAACATCATCCACCTCCAGTTACTCACCCACATGCAGTTACTCACCCACCTCCAGTCACTCACCTACTTACCTCCACTCATGTAGCCTTGTTTTGTGTATTTCTTGAATCTCGAGCCAAAGTGGATGGGAAAGTTGGGGTCGTAAGCAGCGAGCATGTAGCGCAGATTCTCAATGATGGCATACCTGAGTGGAAGATTGTTTGTGATTGGTGGATGATGTTAGTGACTAGTGGATAATGACAGTTACTGGTGGTTGATGTTTTTGACCAGTTGTTATTGACTACTGTGACGATAGAGGTGAAGAGGATGTTAGTCTCTCCCTGGACAGAGCCCCTAAATGTGATGATGATGGTGGTGAGAAAGGAAAGAAGGACCTCCCTCACCTAACGATATTAGAGGGAAACAACAGGTATGGCAACAGGTCCCCAGGTGCCACAAGGGCACTGTTGTGACTTCAGTATCCCCACAACATGGCAGAGATCAGGAAAAATGGCAGAGGAGCTGGTGGGAGACAACCAACCAGTCCAGATCCTACGAGCATGTAACCACGGCAGTTGGTACACTCTCGCTCCCTCTGTGGGTTTGATCGGACCGCCGTCAACACCTGGTGGCTGCTCATGCGGCTTTCGGGATTTTCTCATATCTTCCTCTGGAGTTTCTCTTGGATTTTAGCAAATTTCCTGGGACTGTGTGGGCTGAAGGCAGTTGCCCAAAGAGCACTTACAGTACAGGCGGAGGCCAGAGCCTCCATTATGGACGTTGATGGCC
Organism: Procambarus clarkii; assembly: GCF_020424385.1. Taxonomy (NCBI): domain Eukaryota; kingdom Metazoa; phylum Arthropoda; class Malacostraca; order Decapoda; family Cambaridae; genus Procambarus; species Procambarus clarkii. The sequence continues at coordinate 16,049 of NW_025556653.1, read as the reverse complement.
GGTTTCCGACATGCAAACGTTTCTGGAAACTGAGCCAGTGAAAGCTGCCACAGGGTGGGATGCCAAGAGAATGTCTTCGCCGTCAGTGGATATTTCTCCGGACGTGCCTTCTTCCGTGTATGTGGTGGTCATTATCCATTCAGCAACTGGTCGGTGCTTCTTTACAAATCTCCGTACATTGAATGCTGCACTAGGGGTTTCAGATTTGTAGTCAATTCCCTGCCTGAGACTGTCCATACTCTGGGTGTGGCTCTTAAAGCTACATATCAGGGAGCAGGCTCTATCCCATATCCGGTTGTCGGACATAACGTCGCTAGGGTACTGGCCTGTCAGATGTCGACAGATGTTGTCCCAGGAGGCGGAGTCTTAGGGTCCGGTATGGGAAGATCGGGCCAATTGACTCGCGTGCTGCTTTGGAAGACATTCAGGCTACTCTGCAGATGTTAGGGGGGTGCACTGGTGGCTCTACTGGAAGTCACTAGGGGTTCGAGGAGCTACGCCCATACAATGTGTTACGTTTGACAAACCCCTCCCCGACCAAGTGGCTCTAAACATGACCTCGTTTCGGAATATACAATATCAATTTCTGGTGTTTCGCTGCTATGCCTTCCATCTATTTAATCATAGTTGCTTTACATATTGTAATGCGACTTGGTGTGCAAATTGCGGCAGCACAGGTCATAAAGATTGTGATAATGGTGGATGCTCAGCTGTTCCTCGTTGTCTCTTATGTCACAGCCCTCACAAGGTCACGCCCAAGAGGGAGGGAAGAAATTATCAGGGAGAACGTGCCAAGCCATTACGACTATATAGTACTTGGAAGAAATCAGGATAAGGATTTGGGATGAGACAGGGGGGAGGGGAATGGAATGGTGCCCAACCACTTGGACGGTCAGGGATTGAACGCCGACCTGCATGAAGCGAGACCGTCGCTCTACCGTCCAGCTTAAGTGGTTGGGGAATCACGGTCAAGAGATGCCCGGTATTCCTTACGGTTCTCAAGTTGGGCATCACTCATAAAGCGGCAGGGACCCCTCGCTAAGAGATGCTATAGAAAGTATTTGCCCTTAACCAGCCTACCTGCCATTTCTTCATGGCAATAATGACTCCTGGCTCCATCTGGTCGAATCTTTCCAAAAGTAGGGTCCAGCGAACACCCTCGCCTGTCCCACCCACTAGTCTCGTATGCCCAGGCAATCAACTGTTTCCCCCCCTCTAGGTTGCCTTGACATCGATTGGAATTCTGCCTCAGATACCGATATGGACACCCAGCCCCGGCCAGAACCAGGCGACATATATATATATATATATATATATATATATATATATATATATATATATATATATATATATGTCGTACCTAGTAGCCAGAACTCACTTTTTGGCCTACTATTCAAGGCCCGATTTGCCTTATAAGCCAAGTTTTCCTGAATTAATATATTTTTTCTAATTTTTTTCTTATGAAATGATAAAGCTACCCATTTCATTATGTATGAGGTCAATTTTTTTATTGGAGTTAAAATTAACGTAGATATATGACCAGACCTAACCAACCCTACCTAACCTAACCTAACCTATCTTTATAGGTTAGGTTTGGTTAGGTTGCCGAAAAAGTTAGGTTAGGTTAGGTTAGGTAGGTTAGGTAGTCGAAAAACAATTAATTCATGAAAACTTGGCTTATTAGGCAAATTGGGCCTTGCATAGTAGGCTGAGAAGTGCGTTCTGGCTACTAGGTACGACATATATATATATATATATATATATATATATATATATATATATATATATATATATATATATATATATATATATATATATATATATATATATATATATATGTCGTACCTAGTAGCCAGAACTCACTTCTCAGCCTACTATTCAAGGCCCGATTTGCCTAATAAGCCAAGTTTTCCTGAATTAATATATTTACTATAATTTTTTTCTTATGAAATGATAAAGCAACCCTTTTCTCTATGTATGAGGTCAATTTTTTTTTTTTGGAGTTAAAATTAACGTAGATATATGACCGAACCTAACCAACCCTACCTAACCTAACCTAACCTATATTTATAGCTAAGGTTAGGTTAGGTAGCCAAAAAAAGCTAGGTTAGGTTAGGTTAGGTAGGTTAGGTAGACGAAAAAACATTAATTCATGAAAACTTGGCTTATTAGGCAAATCGGGCCTTGAATAGTAGGCTGAGAAGTGCGTTCTGGCTATTAGGTACGACATATATATATATATATATATATATATATATATATATATATATATATATATATATATATATATATATATATATATATATATATATATATATATGTCGTACCTAATAGCCAGAACGCACTTCTCAGCCTACTATTCAAGGCCCGATTTGCCTAATAAGCCAAGTTTTCATGAATTAATGTTTTTTGGTCTACCTAACCTACCTAACCTAACCTAACCTAGCTTTTTTTGGCTACCTAACCTAACCTTACCTATAAATATAGGTTAGGTTAGGTTAGGTAGGGATGGTTAGGTTCGGTCATATATCTACGTTAATTTTAACTCCAATAAAAAAAATTGACCTCATACATAGAGAAAAGGGTTGCTTTATCATTTCATAAGAAAAAAATTATAGTAAATATATTAATTCAGGAAAACTTGGCTTATTAGGCAAATCGGGCCTTGAATAGTAGGCTGAGAAGTGAGTTCTGGCTACTAGGTACGACATATATATATATATATATATATATATATATATATATATATATATATATATATATATATATATATATATATATATATATATATATATATATATATATATATATATATATATATGTCGTACCTAGTAGCCAGAACTCACTTCTCAGCCTACTATGCAAGGCCCGATTTGCCTAATAAGCCAAGTTTTCATGAATTAATTGTTTTTCGACTACCTAACCTACCTAACCTAACCTAACTTACCTTTTTCAGCTACCTAACCTAGCCTAACCTATAAAGATAGGTTAGGTTAGGTTAGGTTGGGTTGATTAGGTTCGGTCATATATCTACGTTAATTTTAACACCAATAAAAAAAATTGACCTCATACATAATGAAATGGCTAGCTTTATCATTTCATAAGAAAAAAAAATAGAGAAAATATATTATTTCAGGAAAACTTGGCTTATTAGGCAAATCGGGCCTTGCATAGTAGGCTGAGAAGTGAGTTCTGGCTACTAGGTACGACATATATATATATATATATATATATATATATATATATATATATATATATATATATATATATATATATATATATATATATATATATATATATATAACTGAAAACTCACACCCCAGAAGTGACTCGAACCCATACTCCCAGGAGCAACGCAACTGGTATGTACAAGACGCCTTAATCCACTTGACCATCACGACCGGACAAAATGAGGTGATAGCCGAGGCTATTTGAACAAACCCACCACCGGCACTTGGATAGTAATCTTGGGCATAGCATTTTACCAAATCACCTCATTCTTTGGGGCACACGTGAGGAACACAAATGCGAACAAGCCTGAATGGTCCCCAGGACAATATGCAACTGAAAACTCACACCCCAGAAGTGACTCGAACCCATACTCCCAGGAGCAACGCAACTGGTATGTACAAGACGCCTTAATCCACTTGACCATCACGACCGGACAAAATGAGGTGATAGCCGAGGCTATTTGAACCACCCCACCGCCGGCACTCGGATAGTAATCTTGGGCATAGCATTTTACCAAATCACCTCATTCTTTGGGGCACACGTGAGGAACACAAATGTGAACAAGCCTGAATGGTCCCCAGGACAATATGCAACTTGTCAACTTGTCAACAATATGCATTCAGGCTTGTTCGCATTTGTGTTCCTCACGTGTGCCCCAAAGAATGAGGTGATTTGGTAAAATGCTATGCCCAAGATTACTATCCGAGTGCCGGCGGTGGGTTGGTTCAAATAGCCTCGGCTATCACCTCATTTTGTCCGGTCGTGATGGTCAAGTGGATTAAGGCGTCTTGTACATACCAGTTGCGTTGCTCCTGGGAGTATGGGTTCGAGTCACTTCTGGGGTGTGAGTTTTCAGTTGCATATTGTTCTGGGGACTATTCAGGCTTGTTCGCATTTGTGTTCCTCACGTGTGCCCCAAAGAATGAGGTGATTTGGTAAAATGCTATGCCCAAGATTACTATCCGAGTGCCGGCAGTGGGGTGGTTCAAATAGCCTCGGCTATCACCTCATTTTGTCCGGTCGTGATGGTCAAGTGGATTAAGGTGTCTTGTACATACCAGTTGCGTTGCTCCTGGGAGTATGGGTTCGAGTCACTTCTGGGGTGTGAGTTTTCAGTTGCATATTGTCCTTGGGACCATTCAGGCTTGTTCGCATTTGTGTTCCTCACGTGTGCCCCAAAGAATGAGGTGATTTGGTAAAATGCTATGCCCAAGATTACTATCCGAGTGCTGGCGGTGGGGTGGTTCAAATAGCCTCGGCTATCACCTCATTTTGTCCGGTCGTGATGGTCAAGTGGATTAAGGCGTCTTGTACATACCAGTTGCGTTGCTCCTGGGAGTATGGGTTCGAGTCACTTCTTGGGTGTGAGTTTTCAGTTGCATATTGTCCTGGGGACCATTCAGACTTGTTCGCATTTGTGTTCCTCACGTGTGCCCCAAAGAATGAGGTGATTTGGTAAAATGCTATGCCCAAGATTACTATCCGAGTGCCGGCGGTGGGGTGGTTCAAATACCCTCGGCTATCACCTCATTTTGTCCGGTCGTGATGGTCAAGTTGATTAAGGCGTCTTGTACATACCAGTTGCGTTGCTCCTGGGAGTATGGGTTCGAGTCACTTCTGGGGTGTGAGTTTTCAGTTGCATATTATCCTGGGGACCATTCAGGCTTGTTCGCATTTGTGTTCCTCACGTGTGCCCCAAAGAATGAGGTGATTTGGTAAAATGCTATGCCCAAGATTACTATCCGAGTGCCGGCGGTGGGTTGGTTCAAATAGCCTCGGCTATCACCTCATTTTGTCCGGTCGTGATGGTCAAGTGGATTAAGGCGTCTTGTACATACCAGTTGCATTGCTCCTGAGAGTATGGGTTCGAGTCACTTCTGGGGTGTGAGTTTTCAGTTGCATATTGTCCTGGGGACCATTCAGGCTTGTTCGCATATATATATATATATATATATATATATATATATATATATATATATATATATATATATATATATATATATATATATATATATATATATATATATATATATATATATATGTCGTACCTAGTAGCCAGAACGCACTTCTCAGCCTACTACTCAAGGCCCGATTTGCCTAATAAGCCAAGTTTTCATGAATTAATGTTTTTTCGACTACCTAACCTACCTAACCTAACCTAACTTTTTCGGCTACCTAACCCAACCTAACCTATAGTGATAGGTTAGGTTAGGTTTGGTAGGGTTGGTTAGGTTCGGTCATATATCTATGTTAATTTTAACTCCAATAAAATAAAATTGACCTCATACATAAGGAAATAAGTAGCTTTATCATTTCATAAGAAAAAAAATTGAGAAAATATATTAATTCAGGAACACTTGGCTTATTAGGCAAATCGGGCCTTGCATAATAGGCAGAGAAGTGCGTTCTGGCTACTAGGTACGACATATATACACACACACATATATATATATATATATATATATATATATATATATATATATATATATATATATATATATATATATATATATATATATATATATATATATATATATATCGTACCTAGTAGCCAGAACTCACTTTTCAGCCTACTATGCAAGGCCCGATTTGCCTAATAAGCCAAGTTTTCATGAATTAATTTTTTTTCGTCAACCTAACCTACCTAACCTAACTAACCTAGCTTTTTTTGGGAGTTAACCTAACCTAACCTTACCTATAAAGATAGGTTAGGTTAGGTTATTTAGGGTAGGTTAGGTTCGGTCATATATCTACGTTAATTTTAACTCCAATAAAAAAAATTGACCTCATACATAGTGAAAAGGGCAGCTTTATCATTTCATAAGAAAAATATTATAGAAAATATATTAATTCATGAAAACTTGGCTTATTAGGCAAATCGGGCCTTGCATAGTAGGCTGAGAAGTGAGTTCTGGCTACTAGGTACGACATATATATATATATATATATATATGTCGTACCTAGTAGCCAGAACGCACTTCTCAGCCTACTATGCAAGGCCCGATTTGCCTAATAAGCCAAGTTTTCCTGAATTAATATATTTTCTCTAATTTTTTTCTTATGAAATGATAAAGCTACCCATTTCATCATGTATGAGGTCAATTTTTTTTTGTTGGAGTTAAAATTAACGTAGATATATGACCAAACCTAACCAACCCTACCTAACCTATCTTTATAGGTTAGGTTAGGTTAGGTAGCCGAAAAAGTTAGGTTAGGTTAGGTTAGGTAGGTTAGGTAGTCGAAAAATAATTAATTCATGAAAACTTGGCTTACTAGGCAAATCGGGCCTTGCATACTAGGCTGAGAAGTGCGTTCTGGCTACTAGGTACGACATATATATATATATATATATATATATATATATATATATATATATATATATATATATATATATATATATATATATATATATATATATATATATATATATATATATATATATATATTAGTATATTTTGGTAGCAGTCTTTCCTGTAGACATATATTATTAAATATGACCGAAAAAGTAAGATTTATAATTCTAACACGAATATTCTCGATCTTTCTTATGTTTCTTTTCACTGTTGATGGTAATTGAAAAATCAATTCTCCAAAATTCATTTTTATTTCTAGTCTGACGCGACACTTGAGCGCGTTTCGTAAAACTTATTACATTTTCAAAGATTTTAGTTTACACACACACAACTGAACTATAACTGAATAGAGCTTAAACATCTTCGATTTTTTTATACCTGCATTTGGGTGAGGTGATATGTTACAACAGTTTTGGATGAGGTGAAAACAAACTTTCAACACATGACAGAACACGAAACAATGGGTATTGAAGGTAAGAATGGAAGTAATTGCAGGGGGCCTATTGGCCCATATTTCTTGATGCTTCTATATTGGAGCGGAGTCTTGAAGTGGGTAGAATATAGTTGTGCATTAATTGGCTGTTGATTGCTGGTGTTGACTTCTTGATGTGTAGTGCCTCGCAGATGTCAAGCCGCCTGCTATCGCTGTATCTATCGATGATTTCTGTGTTGTTTGCTAAGATTTCTCTGGTGATGGTTTGGTTGTGGGAAGAGATTATATGTTCTTTAATGGAGCCCTGTTGCTTATGCATCGTTAAACGCCTGGAAAGAGATGTTGTTGTCTTGCCAATATACTGAGGTTTTTGAGGCTTACAGTCCCCAAGAGGGCATTTGAAGGCATAGACGACGTTGGTCTCTTTTAAAGCATTCTGCTTTGTGTCTGGAGAGTTTCTCCTGAGTAGGCTGGTCGTTTTTTTGGTTGTATAGTAAATCGTCAGTTGTATCTTCTGATTTTTGACTGTAGGGATAACGTTTCTATTAACAATATATTTCAGGACCTTTTCTTCCATTTTATGAGCTGTGGAAAAGAAGTTCCTGTAAAATAGTCTAATAGGGGGTATAGGTGTTGTGTTAGTTGTCTCTTCAGAGGTTGCATGGCATTTCACTTTCCTACTTATGATGTTTTCAACGAAACCATTGGAGAAGCCGTTGTTGACTAGGACCTGCCTTACCCTACAGAGTTCTTCATCGACTTGCTTCCATCCTGAGCTGTGGCTGAGAGCATGGTCGACATAAATGTTAACAACACTCCTCTTGTACCTGTCTGGGCAGTCACTGTTGGCATTTAGGCACATTCCTATGTTTGTTTCTTTAGTGAAGACTGCAGTGTGGAAACCTCCGCTCCTTTCCATGACTGTTACATCTAGAAAGGGCAGCTTCCCATCCTTCTCCATCTCGTAAGTGAAACGCAACACAGAATTCTGCTCAAATGCCTCCTTCAGCTCGTGCAGATGTCTGACATCAGGTACCTGTGTAAAAATGTCGTCAACATACCTGCAGTATATGGCCGGTTTCAAGTTCATGTCGACTAAGACTTTTTGCTCGATGGTACCCATGTAGAAGTTTGCAAACAGGACACCTAGGGGAGAACCCATGGCGACCCCATCTACTTGCTTATACATGTGCCCATCCGGGCACATTTGGGACCCTTGATCAAATAGGTCACGAATTGTGATCTTGGTCCCTTTGTTCTTGACTAGGCGTCGGGCAGTGGGCACTGTTGCATTAACTTGAGATGTTGGTGATTGTACAGTGTAATTTTCTCGCACCTTGCAGCACTATGCTTGGGTGGAATTTCTGTCTCTCACCCTAGGGTTTGAATATTTTAGTTTAGTATACTTGCAAAGTGCATCATGATGCTGACCCCTTCTATACCTATTGCATGTATTTAATGGAGTCTCACAGTTGATAGGATTATGCGGTTTGAGACACCTGGTGCATCTGTGTAGCTGCTTGAGTCGTCTGACTCGGGTGTCTCTGTTAGGATAACTTATGCAGTGATATAGTGAATGATCTTGATGGCAAAACAGACATAACCCCCTGCCTACAACTTGTTTAAGGGTCACTGGTTTAAATTAAACAATAACTAAAGGCTTTGAGGGATTTGCTGCTTGCTTACTCTTACTGCCTTGTTTCTTCCACTTTGGTGTGGAAGTGCTTGATTGTTTCTTGGGAGTACTTATGGTACTCTTAGATCTCACTGATAAATCAGTGTTTAACCTGTTAGTGTTAGGTCGATTGCTAGTACCCGTATTACCTAAAGACTGTGTCACTTTAGGTTCAGGTAAAGAATTTGATGTGGGAACTGTTTCTGTAGGTTTAGTAGAACAACAGAAGTACTACACTTACATCGCATCAGGCTTCGATACCCATGTGCATGGGAAATAGGCATACAGGTTCCGGAAGAAGAGAGGAAATGTCAACACTTTGGAGAATTGCCCGACAAACCACTGGAATATTATTTAACACAGTGAAGAGTTACAAACCCATTAAGATTTCGACTTAGATTCAACAGAACAGAAGAAGTTGTTAAACACAGGGGACAAAATTTTACTGAAGCGACCATACGAGTCATAAATACTCATACTCTGCCCAAGTAAAACAAAAACAAGCAACACTTAGTGGGCCAGCCAGAGGCTTAGGGCCCGTGCAGGAATATCCTTGAAAAAAAAAAATGTAGGTTTAGTGTAGGCTTTAAGTGCCTGGTTTGCTTGTCTTTTATTTACGACTAAACACGAACCTTCAAGAATATCCTGCATTGTCAGGATGGTGTTATTTTGATATGAATATAACTCGACTAGCACCTCGCTGGACAATTTTCTTTGATAATTTTAGGCCAAATTAAATAGGATTTGCTCCCTCTCATTAGCTTCAGTATCACTGGCAAGCAGCTCTCTCGTGCCACTACCAATAACAGCTGTTTGCGCCAAAACTCAGCTAGGGGCAGAGATGCCTAAACCAATTACAGACGCCCTCGCTCTGCGGCGTCCCGTGGCGTCACAAGGAGGGGGAGGCCTAAAGACAGTGGCGCAATGTGGGGGGAGCGGGGGGCGACATTCACCCCACTGTCCCCACCACCTCTAAAAAACCATTGAGTCAAGTACCTTCTCACACCACTTCACTCAACTCTCATCCTATTTCACAGAAACAGGAAAAATTCTGTAACTCCCTCTACACAGCAATCACAGACTTCCAGCTAGTCTTACATGATAGTCCATAACATGAGCTTTCATCCAACACCCCACAAGTGTATGTTCGTTTGAAAACTTCTTGTCTAGAGTTCCTAGAGCGACTAGCCTAATCTAGAAAACTAGGAAAACTAGCTGAGGGAATCTTCATTCCCTCACAGCATAGATATATTAGATATATAAAAAAGTGTGCCTATTCTAATAAAACGTGTCAAAATTTCAAAGCAATCGGTAAAGAGGTTTCGAAGATTTCCCTCACATGAAAAACACAGTTTTTTAGAAAAAGCATGTGTTTTTACAGTCACAGATGAGAAGTCTATATAGTGTGTACATAAAAACCTGCTCCGATGCGAATGGAACGTTATGTGAAAATTTCGAAGCAATTGCTAAAGAACTTTCGGAGATTAGCGATTTTGAACAAACAAACATTTCCATTTTTATTTATATAGATTTAGTGGACTGTATTAGTGAACTGTATTATTAAAAGTTACTTGTCAGGTATTTCCACTTACACAAAATTTGAGGGGTTAGATTTATAATATTAAATTGAAATTAAAATAAAATTAAATTTAATAAATTTGTTAGTAGGATAATCTAGTATGGGTTAATGGTTTGAGGCTTAGCTGGGAAAGATGTATCCTTCCAAAATCAGCCCAGACACGGAGTAGATAACGTGGATCAAGCATGCAACGTAGACCTCGTGGTCCTTGCATCGAGTACTCCCTGCGTGTTGAAACAGGTATGATTCCTTCTCACGTCGCCATTGTATATCTGTCAACAATTTAGAGTATACCAATTGCTACTGCCTACTATACACATTACAATTATATTCGAGGCAATACCCAATGCAATTAAATGAAGCTTACTGGGTTTATTTGTAGGGCATGTCTCATAACCCGGTTGAAATTCTAATCTTACTGAGCTTGTAATAAAAGAATACAATGGAGATACAACCGGAACACGTTATCTCGTGTTAGGTGGATGCAGCAGTCCGCTGCGTGGCAATTTATTCTAGGACACGTCTCTGCTGCTCAGCTTGCTCCTCCGAGAGACATGCTTCACTTATAGGCACAAATATTTTTTATTTTTATTTTTTTGAGATATATACAAGAGTTGTTGCATTCTTGTACAACCACTAGTACTCGTAGCGCTTCAGGCAGGTCCCTGGAATACGACCCCCACGAAGAATCGTTGTTACAACTAAGTACCCATTTTACTGTTGAGTTAAACAGAGACTACAGTTAAGGATTTGCGCCCAGTAAATCCTCCCCGGCCAGGATACAAACCCATGACAAATCGCTCGCGGAACGCCGGGCGAGTGTCTTACCACTACACCACGGAGACTGGTGATGTAGTCTCCGTGGTACGTGCTCCATGCTACGACTACACTGGTAGTGTAGTCGTAGATATGGTGTTAAAGGTGAGAGGTTGTGGAACGTCCGACCTTCAGGAACGCCATGTGCCCAGCTACTGCCCCAGTGCATGGCATCCTACCTCCTGCCTCACAGCTGATAGTCACAACACCTCTTTTAGGTGCAAATTTACGCATGAGAGGAGGTAGATGCTAATTTATGATTGATTTTATTATAAACAGCACTTTGGACATTGTAAATCAGAGTTAACTATCGTTGAGCGATAGTAGCCGATAACGTAAATTTACGTAACTAGTAAAGAGATTAATCAGCTGTCTGGAAGTACAGGGATTAATGGGATTTGCTCACTGAATGCTCGACGGGTAGAGTGTTGTGTAATTTCTGAGTTACTAGTGACAGTTGTAAGATTTATTAAGTTAACGTAAATGTTATTGTGTTATTAACGTAAATCAATTGTTATTGATTGTTGATCGTCCGTGTGACAGTGTTAACGTAAAGATTAATTTGAGGAAGGGTTGTAGGAGTTGCCAGTGAACCCATTAGTCATTGATGTGTCATTGACAGACTACTGATTTGATGGCATTGCAACCGTTATTGCAGGTGTAGACTGCACTGAGGTGTAGAACAGTAAGGAGGTTACTGGAGACGTGTCTCAGAACCTACTGTGTCATAGTTGCAGGTGTGATTATAGATCTGTATCTTGCTTGCTTGACTGATTCCTCTGTGTTCATGCTTATGTTCGAGTTAGTTCATTATGCAGTCCGAGGGGCCTGTGTCTAGCTGTCATTGATAGTGTCACAGGAAGGATTTCGAGTAACGTCATTGATATTTTTTTTGTTTTTGTTGTAGTAGTTAGTACTTTATTGAATAAACTAAGTTGTTATGTTTAACACTGTCTTTCCGTTACATTATAATTGTTATGCAAGTGTTCTGTCACACTCGACTATTAAATTGAGACTGATTCATGGGTTTTGGACTAAATATAACACAACAATAAATTATTGTTGTGAGAGCCCTTGACCTACTCGCTAGATTCACTTCGGCGAATGACGAAGGTCAACGACATAGTGGCGGGGGATTTCAAACTTTTTGTGGTCTCGGCATTTGCTCGCGCCTAGTCAATTGTTCATACATGGTCCCAGAGTGAGGAATGAGCTGCTCACTACACTGGTGTGTTAGCTCAGCAAGTCCTTCCTCAGGCGACCTAATTGAATATCACGACAGGAATAAAGGTAAAAGAACTAAAGAATTTTTTTAGAAATTTTCCGAGTTCAAGTCCTCATTATCATTCCATCATTAATTCCTCAAACTCTCACATCCAGGACCTCCAGCACTCACTAGAGAACGAGTTGTCCACCTTCGTTTTTTTGAGACCACTGGGGTAGATTACACCTGAGCATTAACCCTCACGGGCACAAAGGACAAAGTTCTGGTGAAAGCATATATTTGTCTCTTCACCTGTACTATAACAAGGGGAATACACTCAGAAGTGACTACCGTCATGAGTGCTGAGGCAATCTTACAAGGATTTGCAGATTTGCTTCCGGTCTATTCTGGCCCAGGTTGATGATCTCAGACAATGGGTCCAACTTGGTGGCTGGGGAAGCCTGTCTCTGAGAAATTCGGAATCACCCAGAGGTGCATACTACCCTCAAACAAAGAGAGTGTCAGTGGAGGTTCATACCTCTCAGAGCTCCATGGCATGATAGGTATGGTAAAACGTTGCCTAAGAAAAGCTTTACACAGTCAAAAGATTGACTTGCAGGAACTCCAAACCGTTGTCACAGAAATAGAAAATCGAGTCAACAACCGACCACTAACCTACCTCTTAGATGATATTTCACAACGAGAACCGTTCATCCCATCCGATGTATGGGGGACTTCTTAGCTCTCTAGTGTTCCTAACGGACGAGAAACCAGAAGATCCTTCATATGTCATATGGAGTGACTTAGTCTAGAGCTACAAACACCTGTCCTGGATGATAGGTCGGTGGAATGACGTTTGGACTCGAGAATATCTAACTGCTCTGAGAGAGTATGATTATGGAGCAAGTAGCCCCTACAACTAAATTAATCTAAAACCTGGTGATATTGTTGTGGTGGACAGTGACAGACCCGTTCAGAGTAGCTTATAAGTAGAATAGTTTCTGTCCACCCAGACCACCTGGGTATCTTAAGAGTAGTGAGAGTCAAGTGCCGTAGTGCCACTACTCTCAAAACGTTAGAAAAGCTGGTTCCTCTGGAGTTCGCAGGAAATGAGGTCACCCAAAAACCAAATCCACCTGCAAACCTAGAAGGCAACTCTCCTCCAGAAAGGATCTCACGTTCAGAAAGAGCAGCAGCACAACAGTGCAAAATTAAACTCAAGCAATTTTATAGCTCTGAGTAAATATAACTGAATATAAAACGAAGATTGCATTTGGTACAATTAGTGTTAGCCGAGGAGGTTTCTACAGACCTCAGTGTCTGGTCAGTGACCAGTAGCCTGAATGACAATGTCATAATGACCAAGGCCACTGATTCCATTGTGGACCTGGAACCATACTGGGCTGCAGTAATTGATCACATTCAGTCCTCTAAGTAAATTAAAATGTAAGGAAACTAGAAAACCTTATCTAGGTTAGAAACTTAGTATCACTATGGGCTTAACAACCCATAAAATAAATATCATAACTGAATAAATTCAGTAATACCCAAGTTAGCAGGACAGTGAAACGGTTACCAATATCCAATACCTGCAACTCTAATACGGGACATCCGTACTGTATGAAAAGACGTTCAGACATGTTACTAACCTAATCTCAATCTATAATATCGAAGGGGAATATCAGTGTACGTCAGTCCTAAACAGTTGATAAGGATGTCACCCAAGATAAGGAGAGTCACTTGTACTCATTTTGGGTGAGATCACATGACGACGGGTAAATTCTGAGCCAAGTCACCATCATAGTGATGTTAATCCCTTTCTCTTTAAATCATTAATGTCATTGGTCATTAATGGGTGAATTTCTAGAGAGTGTTCCGACTAGGTACAGAGTCGGACGTCGGAGCACAAGAGAAGGACTACTCTGCTGGTGGTCTAGGTAGGCATCCTGCAGTCTCGGAAAAGTATGGAATTGCGCTCGGGTTGTCGAGACTGAGGTGTCCTCTCCAGGGTGCTAATGCAGGGTAGGTCGATTTGGAGATGAAGCTGTTACCCATGCAGCAGATCACCCCAGCCTAGCTGCAATTGCATTAAGAGCTCCCACTCCGGATTTTGCCTTGAAGTTGACTCCTGAAACTTGTAAAAAAATGTGGGTATAGCTGCGTGGCAGTGGAGGTTTGAAGCCAGGGTTTTCCTTTTCCTAGATGAGCTGCTTTCCCAGGCTGTCGAGTCCCATCTACCCGGAGCAGCTGGTTGTAAGGTGCTGTTGCTTTAGTGGTGGTAATATATATTTGTTTATTTTTTATTTATCTGCGGCTCCCTGATTAGTTGGGAGCCCCAATACTGGTCAATAAAAAACTAATCTTATTTATATCGAAGGGTAATTTTAAACTGTCATCAAAGTAATGTTGGTGGTTATTTTGACTGCTATTGTATGAAGCCTTGAGCGTCTGTTGGTGTTTATGGGAAACAGTACCGTCCAGTCACTTTATATTATGAATTTTGTTTGTTTATAAACAGAGAATTTATTTCTCATAAAAGAGTTAGATTAATGTATTTTATATTTAAGGATTACTAATCACTCATCACAGTAGTAGATATTTTCACAGCTAGAAGTGGCTTTTCAACCGGAACACACACACCAGTTGTGTATATCTCTCCAAGTCAATAGTGGCTTTGTCACGAAAAGAAAAATAACATCAGTCACACAAACATTTAGTGAACTCTTAAAGTTTGACCGGCCACCAACAGGAACTCTATAGTCGGTATAATGCTTCGATGCTCTAGTTCTTCTCCAACCCTGGACGAAAGACACTACAATTTATTTTCATTTATGGTTCTACTATAGAGCAAACCACCGTTGGGTCTGCCTGGTCGCTGCCGTTGCTTACTCATGGTGCCTTCTGAATCTTCCGAGGTTTACTCACACACACACTGGTAGTTAAGTTTACACTGTAGCAATCCCAAATTTACAATAACTTAATAGTCTTGGCTTCTTCTGCTGAGTTCACGAAATTTGTGGCGCCTTTCCCAATACTTTTCTAGCTTGGCATCTTAAGTGATCGTTGTCCTCTCCTCAGACAACATAGATCTCTCATAATAGGTCTACTCCCATGGTCGTTGCAGCTTTTCTGAACTTCTTAGCAAAGTTTTGCCTAAACTATCTTCCGAGACCGGCTCTAGGGTTGGATACTGCTGGAGGGAATCACAATCCTATTATGGTTCAGGTCTTGTATAAACAACATCAACTTGATGAAGAATTTCCAAAACATATGGAGGGCCAGTTGGCAGGTGCAGACTCTGGAACTTCTCAGGCACAAGAGAAGCATTTTGATCAGCCTTGCGCGTCCAAGCAAGACCCTCCAACCTTGCTTTATGCTGATTGGATCCCACCATCAGCGTCTTAGTTTGTTGCCATGACAAAGCCTTGCCATCAGCTTCAAGAAAAATCTGCATCGTCATCAAATAGGTGGGAATCTTCCGTTGGCTTTTAAGTTCCTCATCACCACCAAATCTTGAAAATCACGAAACGCTTCACACTAACCATAACTAAGTTCATCTAAGTTGAACATGATGGCACAACGATTAACCTCCTGCAGTACCGACTTAAGGCACTCTGCAGGGGGTGCGCATAACGTCTGTTGGCGCTCCAGGGTATATAGTATGATTGAAAACTTGTGCATGGTATGTAGGGAAGCAGATGCAGGACTAAGGCCTCCAGAGCATCCACCAATTTGTAAAAAATTCCAGTCATGCCTTC
>NW_025556652.1:0-45789 GCF_020424385.1 Procambarus clarkii | reverse complement strand
GGAGGGTGTGCGAATAATTGTTAGTTTATATTTGGTCAGGTCTACATCAGCAGAAAATTTGAATTCCCAATGATACTTGTAACCGAGTGTAAGCCGAGCATTTGCAACATCTAACATCTGTTGCAACATTTGCAACATCGTTGGCTAATCGCCAACAAACTCACCCTTAACATTGACAAAACGTTTTATATTCTGTTTGGCAATAAATCCTCTAATCAGATAAATCTCAAAATAAACAATAGCCAAATTTGTAACAAATTAGATGGCAAATTCCTTGGCGTTCTCATCGACCACAAGCTGAATTTCCAGGGTCACATTCTAAATATATCAAAAAAAGTTTCAAAAACTGTTGGCATTCTTTCTAAGATCAGATATTATGTACCCCGCCCTGCCCTGGTGACTCTCTATTACTCCCTCATCTATCCATATCTCAACTATGGTATTTGTGCTTGGGGTTCTACTACCCAAAATCATTTACGTCCTCTTATTACCCAACACAAAGCTGCTATTAGGACAATATCCAACCCTGGCCCCAGACATCACTCGGTACCCTTACTCAAATCTCTGAATATGTTAGATATTAAGTCACTGCACATTCTCTCTTGTGTATTATACATATATAAAACGCTGAACTGTAATGCCAATCCTGACCTCAAAAGCTTCATTGAAGGTTGTAACAGAACCCATGAGCACCACACCAGAAATAAACAGTTTTGATATTCCTAGAGTACGACTTAAACTAGAAATGCTCTACAAATCAAGGGACCCAGAATGTGGAATGACCTTCCCAACCATGTTAAAGACTGTACCTCTCTCAACCAGTTTAAGATAAAAACTAAACACTACCTAATAAATTCCCTGTAACCTACCTCACTCCTCTATTGTCAACCCATGTCTGTAATTTTTTTTTTTTTTTTAATCACTTTGTCAACCTATTGTATTTGTGCTGCTTTTTCAGTCATGTTCCCCCCCCCCTTTTTTTATCTTTATTTGTATTTGTTCTCAACACTTTTTATTCTTTATGCTCAATTAGTATTAAGTTCTAGATATTAATGTTTTTCTTGCCCGAAACGCATTGCGTAATAGTGGCTTTAGGCATTGTATGTACTAGCTCTATATATCAATCCATTAATGTAACATCACTTGGATGTATGTATGTACCTTACCTGAATAAACATTTATTTATTATTTATCTTGAAGTCTCCAGATTGTACTTTATGATCCATAGGTGTGTGGCTCCTCTTGCATGATAATATAATGATAGATGGAATTACTGGTGTCGATTTCACTTTGCCTCAGCGCTACAAGATTTTGTTGAAGTTCTTTTGCTCTCAGACTGCTTATTGGCAATCCAAGGTTATATTCAGTTTCTCCTTTAAAGACATTCTTTGGCTAACTCATCATGTCTATCATGCATTCGGAGGCCAACATGAGATGGAGTCCACATGAAATGGACTATTACCATCATTAATAATTTTGTTGTATTTGTGTCTAACTTCAGACACGAGCATGTTACATCTATGTCTTAAGAGTTGAGAGCAATTAAGGATGAGTCACTTACAATTAATGTATCAAGTTTGAAGACTTACACACTTCAGTGGGAGAATCGAGGCAAATACTTCTGTCTGAAGGGTAGAGCCCCAGTTATTTATACGGACTCGCAACTCAAAATATAAGCCATCGCACATTGTCAGGACAACTGCACTTTCAGCTGCTCACGCGGGGCGGTGTTGGGAACCATCAGTGTATATGATTTCAGAGAGAGAATCCTCTGGACAGAGCATCAACATGGCTAAAGGCGTTGAGCTTTACCTCAAGACGAAGCTCGGGCTGATCTTTAATTTGCTTCTTGGGTGGAAAGGGAGATTAAAATGGGAAATGGTGTAATCTCCCACGATGCAGTTAAGTGCCGTTGTTGTCTCTCTTGGTACAAATTATAAATAATATATTCAGAGTTCAGTTCATTTTAGTTATCCATTTGGAACAATGTTGACCTTCAAATACAATAATCAAGGAGGGGCTCCTTCGCAAGGGTTAAGATGAGTTAGCTTAAGCATTTTTATACCAATGACAATTTCAGTAACACCATCAACAACGCTCGGAATATTAAGTTCCTTTCTTATGTTAAGTATCATTGTGATACGATGGCACCCAAGGATTATCCTCAAGGCTTCGTTCTGCAATTTTTCAAGCCCTTCAAGCTCTTTCAGGCATCAAAGCAAGCAGAGGTGCAGCATAATCTACTAAAGATCTAATGTATGAAAGGTACATCATTTTGACAATTCTGACATTGGCACAATAGCCTGAGTGATAATCTACAATAGCCTTGAAGTCTCTGAGCCTCTCTTTATACTGACGACAAAGTCTGAATACAACAGGTCCATACAGTGGCACCTCAAGGCCAAGTTATTTGAATCTATTTACATTGTCAAGCTGGGATCTATCAGACAGTTACATCTTGCGAACAGCAGCTCCTTGCCCGGGTCCCAACCACTTGAGCTGGACGGTAGAGCGACGGTCTCGCTTCATGCAGGTCTATGTTCAATTCCCGGCCGTCCAAGTGGTTGGGAATCATCCCGCCCCCCATCCAGTCCCATCCCAAATCCTTATCCTGTCCCCTTTTAAGTGCTATATAGTCATTCAACCCGTTCTCGCAAATTTAATAAGTCAATATTGACTTATTAAATATGTGCATAGGTGACATACTTAACATAATAGTTTCCCTTGAAAAGCTTCATAGAAAACACCGACCTTACCTAACCTATTTAGTATGTTAAGATAAGCATCTTATTGCTTCGTAATTACAATTATTACCTAACCTATACCTATAATAGGTTAAGTAACAATTGTAATTACGAAGCTATAAGATACTTATTTTAACATACTAAGTAGGTTAGGTAAGGTCGGTGTTTTCTATGAAGCTTTTCAAGGGAAACTATTATGCTAAGTATGTCACCTATGCACGCAACTAATAAGTCAATATTGACTTATTAAATTTGCGAGAACGGGTTGAGTCATTATGGCTTGGCACTTTCCCCCTTCCCTTCCTCCTTGCCAGGCTGGGAGCCGATTTAGTTTGTTTTCTCTGCCGAGATGACTAAACCTAGGTCCTGACACGAGTTTAACACAGTTAAGAGTGTTCTGCGTGCTGGCATACCCAGTGGTGTGTATCATATCAGCAACAGTTTTTTTTTTATTTTTGGCATGGAAATTCCTGCACGGGCCCGTCTGGCTGGCACACTAAATGTTGCTTGTTTCTGTTTTAGTTAGGCGGAGTGTGAGTATTTATGACTCGTATGGTCGCTTCAGTAAGGTTTTGTCCCCATGTGTTTAACAACTTTTGCTCTGTTCAATCTAAGTTGAAATCTTACTGGGTTTGTAACTGTGCACAGTGTTAGATAATGCAGCATAGCTAATCATGTGCACGTTGTGTTTGTTCGGAACAGTTTAACAGCGTGTTTATTAAGATATTAAATAATTTAGGACTGAGGACACCTCCCTGTGGGGTACCTAGTTCGAAGTCTCTTGTTACATAACTATGCCCCTGGAAAAACACATTACTTCCTGTTGGATAAGTAACCCCAAATCCAACAAAGAAGCCGATCACCCATATTCATTCTCGCAAGCTCACTTAAGATAACATGTCGGTTTGCAATATCAAAGGCAGACTTGAGATCTAGGAAGGTGGTATATAATTTCAGTGTGCAGGGTAAGAAAGGTGGCGATGCAATGATGCACACTCATTCCATGCGTCATTGCATCACCATGATATATAGCTCCTTCAGATACATAGCTATATATCTAGCGTGGGGAATAACATTGTTCTTATTCTATGGAGAAGACTTTAGAACCACACTCTCGAATGTTTTGTAAATGCAGCTAATAAGGGAAATTGGGCAGAACGTATTATCTATATTTAACTTGGTAATTGGAATGATTATACTGTTGGTCAAAGAGATAGGAAGTTCCCCAGTTACATAGCTCACATTATATATCTCAAGAATGGGATTTCCTGGTACTAGAGGAAGCAAACGCAAAATGCCATAAGTGGTACCATCCTCATCGGGTGATGTGGCTTTACCTTTGTTTAGGGCGAACAAAAAAACTCGGTAAATGGCACGTTGCATTCATCTTCCTTGTGGTTCATGAAGTCAACGAGCCTTTCTAGATCTCCGTAACCAACATTTAATCTGATTATGATCTGGGGGAAGATTATTGAAGCTAGAGGTGCTTGCCCAAGCATCGACAACCTCGTTTGCTCTGTGTAGAGGGTGAGACACTTGAACGATCTTATCGCCTTTGAATATTCTTCCATGCCTGGCTGAGGGGGGTGTGAGAACTGAGACTTCACAAGTGTCCCAGTTATCTTGCCTGAGCTCTGTCATGCGCTCCTTCGCCTTGGCTAGGGCTTTCTGATGGTGCAAGACGTACGCAAGAATGCTTGAGCATTGCTGGCATACGTGTTTCCCTATATGCAAGTCCAACTGTTTAGCAGTGCATTTCTAAGTACGCAGTTTAGGGTCATTGTAATAGACATGGTGTTTATTACTTTTCATATCGTTCCGACCACTGGTTGGTGCGGAGGGCCGACTTAAAGGGCCAGCGAACATCTGAATGTTCTGTACTAGATCGTCGTTAAGTATCTCGACTGTGGAGGGATCATAAGTGCTGTAACACTGACACATGAGCGACAGTTTTTACGTCGAGCAGGAGGAACACTGAGCCGTTTGCGTTTAAAAATACCACCATGCAGGATGGTATTTCAGATACAGAGTAGTCAATCTAGGATGATATGACATCGTTTTTTCTGACATCATTTATAACATATGATATTGTAACATATCTGTTACAATAGATGTGGACCAGACCTGAGTGACGTTGAAACCAACACAAAAGTCTAGAATGCCTCCACAAATGTGTGGGTTCAAGGTCGCCCACAATCTGCACATCTTCGTGACTATTTAGTTGCGACAGCAGTTGATTCCCGTTACTGAAGCGAGAGCCACCAATGTCCTTGTGTCTAGCATTGTCGTCACCAAGAATGATTGTGGGCTCTGCTTGAGCGCAGGCTGGAAGATCAATATAATTTAACTCTCCTGCTGGAGCATATAGATTAAATATATTGAGGATAGAGTTGCCCACATAAGTACTCGCTACATAATATTGTTGCCCCTCAGTTTGCTTTTCTCGAAGTTAATGGGGTAGGGATTGTTTGATTTTAGAATGAAAGAGTTACTGGATCTGAGGAAGTAAGAAACAAATGAGAGCAATTTTGAGGGCGAGGTTCTTGCAGGAACTCTGCACTCCTGGAGACATACAATATTGGTGTGTTCAGTTGTTACTTTATGATGTAAATTACAGAACTTTTTTGACGGATGCAATGTTCCAGCTAAGGATGGATAACTCATTTGTACATTTCAAGTAAGCATTATATAGATTTATATTATTAGTCCACTTAATATATATTATCACTAGATACAACTCCAGGAACATTTCTTAGCATATTATCAATGTCCCATTTGCCTCTAATTGTTTAGTACACTTTTTTTTTAGATATATACAACAGTTGTTACATTCTTGTACAGCCACTAGTACCGTAACGTTTCGGGCAGGTCCCTGGAATACGACCCCCCCCCCCGCGAAGAATTGTTTTTACAACCAAGTACACATTTTACTGTTGAGTTAAACAGAGGCTACAGTTAAGGATTTGCGCCCAGTAAATCCTCCCCGGCCAGGATACGAACCCATGACAAAGCGCTCGCGGAACGCCAGGCGAGTGTCTTACCACTACACCACGGAGACTGGGACTGTTTGCCTTTTCATCTATAGTCGATCCAGTATCTTAGCACAGCTTTGGCAGTTAACCATCGTGGAAGGGCTCCTCTACACAAGCATTCCAGATCACTTAGTTTCACCTGATTGGCAAGGGAGCACATGTTTGGAGGGTTCAGGGGTGGAAGGAGGGGTATCTTCTCGAGTTATCTTGAGATGATTTCGGGCTTTTAAGTGTCCCCGCGGCCCGGTCGTCGACCAGGCCTCCACCCCCAGGAAGCAGCCCGTGACAGCTGACTAACACTTAGGTACCTATTTTACTGCTAGGTAACAGGGGCATAGGGTGAAAAACTCCGCCCATTGTTTCTCGCCGGCGTCCGGGATCGAACCCGGGACCACAGGATCACAAGACCAGCGTGCTGTCCGCTCGGACGACCGGCTACCGGGGTAGGGGGAAGGAGGGAGGCAGTCCTTGCTTAAAAGTGCCCTCATGCCCATGAGCAGCTCTGCAATGTTGCTAATGGATTTTCTCTCATATCGGAGCTGCTCTTTAAGCCACTCCATCTCGTGCTGTGACTGCTGGTGGTGTTCCTGCCACAGTTAACGATGGTCAGCATCTGCTTGATCAGTGGAGCGACCCAGTGGCGAGTTGATATGGAGGCTGAAGTGGCGATCCGTCTCAGCTTGATCCTGTTGCTTACCTCCCAACTTCCAGTTGTCTGGGGTCCAGCTGTGGGAGGTCCCCCCAGAGTAGGCGACAGTCCCAGACCTGGGGAGTGACCACTCTACATCAAGGGCGTGCCCACTACTGGCAGAACCGAGGTGTGGCCATTCTACATCAGGGGCAGGCCCACCACTGGCAGAATTTACAGCACCTGGTACTTGTGGGGAAGCTGGAGTGATGGCAGGAGTCTTGGGTCTGGCATTGGTCCCCCTTCTGCACTTAGTAATTACCAGGTGTTGAGTTTTGTAGTCGGCTTGAGTGAATATCACCTCCAGATGGCTTTGAACAGCGAGTGGAGCTGGAGGCAGAACTTTGCAACCGTTCTTCATGGTGGTGTGGAAGAGAAGGCCTTAGGAGGAAGGTTCCTGGCACTTTACGTGCATTAGACTGAACAGAAACCTGCCGTCTGGCCCCCTGGTATACGTGGTGGTTGGCAGATGGTAAAGTATTTGATAGCCAGCTGCTACGAACACAACGTCCAGATGGCTCAGCACAGGTAGTAGAACCAGCAGCAGTACCTGACAACCGTCCTCCCGGGTGGGTCCAGCCGGGCGCACTACGGTAAACGCCAATTACATAATCCGGCAAGGCAACATACGCCAATTATATAATCGTTTCTCCCCCAAATAATGAGGAACCGTTAGCACTAACAACAAACCTGAAGCAACACGTTACCCCGTTCCGGAGACCCAGGAATGTTCACCTCTAACACTTCAGTGTCTGCCGCCTGACCACAATATTTGTCAATTTGCAGAATTGCTGCAGCGTTCAGGGGCTACCAATATCTTGTGCAAGATGCGGATGATGGCCACGTAGCTGCAAGTGCTCAGCCTCCCAAAACTGACGGTATATTCAGCTTGCTAGGTTATGCCCCGTGTTACGTACTCCTAGCAGAATACGTATATAAATTTAAAATAAATATTTTATTTTATCATTGCATGTATATGTACACACATTGTGTTTTGGGTAAATTGTCGTGTGGTTTGGCAGCGTCAGTGGACAGGAGAGCGGTTGTCTCTGTACACGTCTATTACTTGATTGATACGGGAAAGCTGGACCTGTTCAGTTTGAGAGTTCCAGATGTCACTTTATTTTAGTTAGAAAATGTTTCATATACTGTAATTAAACAGGTGTCATTATACTTATATATTTTGTAAGTAACTATTATATGTAACTTGCATTCTTATGTGTTTTGAGAACAAGTGGTTGTTCAATTAGTTTATAATATTAAAAAGTCCTTAGTTTCCATCCCTCATCCTGGGATGAGGCAGACGGGAGGTGAGAATGTGGGTGGCGACAGAGCGAGAGTTCAGTAGCTGAGCAGAAACCGGGGAGATAACACTTGTTGGAGTTAAGTCATTCTTTTATTCTAGCCATATAATTATTCTTAGTATTGATTTAATGTCTGGAAGTTACAGTGATATTTTTAATGTGATATATTGTGACCATATAATCATCTGTTTGCCTTTGAGATTTATTTAATATAAATGATATATATGCTTAGTCTTTATTCTTCAGTCCTATGAAGATTCTATTTTATGCTCATTACCAATTCAAGGGGTTATACTGGTGATTCGCTATTGAGAACAGCAGTCGTATCCCTAGACTTATTAAAGTTTGGCTGCTGTAGGATCACGAGCCGTAACGTACGATAGGTAACAAAGAGTTATGGGGGCCTGTCCGGGATATATTGTCCCACTTAACTTAACTATGCTAATCTAACCTTGCCTTCCTAGGTACCAGTGTCAAGTGTCTGTGTGTTTCTTAAGAACTATTCCATGTGCCAAGCAAGCCTTCCTGTGTGTCAAGTAACAACGTTTCACGATTTTGAGGTAAGTCATCCTATATATTTTGTTTGTGCAGTGAGGCCAAGCGAATTTTCAGTGTGGTGACAATTTTACAGTGAAGTGTAGTGCAGTGCCATTGTGTTAATTAATTTTGTGAATCAAGTGCCAAGTGTTAGTAACGATGGAGGAGAAAGTTGCAGCGTTGGTGGCTCACCCAGACTTTGAAGGGATTCAGAACCTTAAAAAGACTGAGTTAATACAAATGGCAAATCATTTGGATTTGACCGCCAGCAATAGAATGGTTAAAGCCCAAATATTGAAAGTCATTGTGACGCATTTTGTTGAGAATGGGGATTTAGGTGAAGAAATTCTAGAGGAGTTAAGAGAGGAGTCGAGTGATCAGATGACGTTAAAGCGTCTTGAGTTAGAAGCTCGCCAATTAGAGCTTGAAGCTCAAAAAGAACAGAAAATATTAGAGGCTGAAGCTCGTCAAAGAGAGATTGAAGCTCAACAGCAACAGCAAATATTAGAGGCTGAAGCTCAGCAAAGGGAGCTAGAGACTAGGCGTTTAGAAATTGCGGTACAGTTGCAAATAGAAGCCACAAAGAAGCAACAAGCCGAGGAACAAACTAGGCAATTAGAGATTCAACAACAAATGGCTGACACTAACTTCAGGCTTGAATCACAGCGTATGGCAGCTGGGCATGGAAATACTAGTAATGTTTCAACAAATAGTGATAATAATCCCATCAGGATGAATAAGTATATAGAGTTGCCCAAGTTCAATGAGGAAGATCCTGAGGTTTTCTTTGCACATTTTAATAAAATTGCCATCAGTATGAACTGGCCAAGGGATCAGTGGGTAGCCATTATGCAGTCTCAATTCAAGGGGCGTAGTCAGGAGGTTTTCACATCCCTCCCTGACGCTCATAGTTTTGATTATGACTTTGTAAAGAAAAGCATCTTAAATGCTTATCAACTAAATCCAGAGGCACACAGGCAAAAGTTCAGAAATCTAAGGAGGACAAGTGATCAGACAATAGCAGATTTTACTCGTCAGAAGACGAAATTTTGTAACAGATGGTTAAAGTCACTTGCAGTCACTGATTTTGATGCTCTAAAGAATCTTCTTATAATGGAAGAAGTATTGTCATGTCTTCCAGACCAGTTGTCTACTTTTATGGCAGAACAAAAGAATGTAACAGACATTGATGAGCTGTCAAAGCTCGCGGATGAGCATGAGTTGCTGACTAAGGCCCCGTTTACGGCCACTTCACCTAAGTCTAGTCGTAGAGTAAATTATAATGCTCACCGAACTCCTTATCAGAATCCATCCAGTCCTAGTACTCCAGTTACTCCCATGAGCTCTTCTCTTACAAAACCTAATCCTGCTACTGCATTGTCAGGAATGTCAAATAATAAGGTTATTTCTAAACCTACAGTTGGTTCTACCAGTGTGTCCACTGTAAGGTCCTGTTCCCATTGTAAGAGAAAAGGCCATGGAATTCATTCATGTTTTATATTGCACCCTGAGTTACGACCAACTGGTCTCATTTATTGCAGAGGTGTGCAAAATAAACTTACTAATAAACATGTAACTGTAAACCCCAATTGGGTGAAACAGTATTCACCATATATGTCTTCAGGTGAAGTCTTGTGTATTAATGGAAAGTGGAAGCCAGTGGTTATTCTTCGTGATACAGGTGCTTCCCAAACCATAATTTCATCCAGTATTCTTTCTGATGTTGAAAAGAGAGAGACAGGAAAGTTTGTTGTTCTTCAGAGTGTTGCAGGATGTAAAACTGTACCTCTAATAGACATTAATTTCAGATCCACCATTACACCAAGTTTATGCACTGTGGGTGTTAGTACACAGTTGCCCATCCCAGGTGTGGATGTTATATTGGGTAATGATGTGGCCATAAATCATGTTGTGGGTGAGAATGATCCCCGTTTGTGTAAACAGCCCGTTGCAGACCATGTTTATTCTGCCTGTGCTGAAGTTAGTTCTATGAATGAACCTGTTGTAGAAGATGGTTTTGTCCTTTCTACCTGTGCTGATGTCAGTACTAATATAAATCCAGTTGTCAGTTCTGATGTTGTTACTCAAGCATTTGTTCCAGTAACCAGTACCCCTTCAGTGGAGAAGTGGGATGTGGTTGTTCCAGATTCCTGTGTGGCCGATTTAGTTGTTGAGAGTAAGCCTGATACTATGACTCTGCTTTATTCCAATAAATTGGGAAAGGATGTCCATGTACCATTGTCTTGCCCGCTCACTACGAACGTTGTGCCAGGAGTTGAGAGAAACTTAAAAGCCACGACTCTGTATTCCAGCCAAGTGAATGGTTTAGGACAAGATGTCGGGTTGGCAGAAGTATTCCCGCTCACTCCAAGTTTAGAATCAGTTGTCGAGAGTAAGTCCGTTGTAGAGGCCCCGCCTCACCCTAGTCAAGGTGATATAATAGGGGAGGAGGTCAAACTACCTGTTACTTGCCCGCTCGCTTCAGATTCCCTTCATTTATGTGCTTTGAGTAGAACTGACCCTAAGATTTCAGAGAGAAGCAAGGAGACAGTCTGTACTGTAGATCCAGTTTTGGAGAGTGTGGGAAAGCAGCCAGAGGATCAGCTTCTGTTGAGTAGATGGAGACCCATTGAGCCTCCCTCTTCAGTTGTCTGTGAGGATGTGACCCAGCTTGGTAGTGATATTGTTGATTGTGAGCAGACAGTACTCCAAGCAGCTCCAGAAGTCATGGGAGGAAATTTTGGTAAAATCATTAAGAGTGGTAAAGCAGCAATTGGATCTAAGTTGAGGAGTTGTGATTCTTATTCTATGTGGAGGAAGTATTTCTCATTGTGTACATTGAGTCAGAGTGTGTGTAGGATGTTGAACTCTACTTTTATTCTGCAGCCATTTTCTTGTGAAGTAATGGACTGTGGGACATCTTTGTTAAGCCTTGTGGTGGAGCAGAGAGAGTTTACTCAAGTAGGTTGTGCATCCAGTTCTGAGGAAGTGGTGAGTTATGCTAGAGCAGTGTCTCTATATTCAGATCCAGTTAATTTTGATGCACGAGTGATAAAAGTGTATGTTCCACTTAAGTGTGGTGTTGATTTTCAGAATCATATTGTGGGTGAAGGATTAAATCATACTGGGGAGCAGATGTTTGAGGCTCCAGGTGTGCAATTCAAGTTGGAGGATAAGGTTATCCTACCTAGTGTTAATCATTGTGAAGGGTTTCAGATTGTCCTTGGGCGTTTTCCAGGTAATCTGCTGTTCATCTTCAAGATGTCAAGACCCTTAAACCTCTTGGTTGATTGGTTGTCATCAGACGTAAATCACTTGGGAAGTGATGGTGAGGATTGTAACGTTTTCGGCATGTTTTATTTAGTCTCTTGGAAGACTAGACGGTTGATGAATGTGTGTGTTGTGTTCAAGTTCACCATCAGGAGGTGTGAACTTGTCTTGAGAGTTATGATTGAGATATGGTGCCTAGGCATATGCCTGTTTTCTTTCACTGATCGTTATGACAGAGTTATGAGGCAATTGATTTCTGTGTTCCTTATGGATCATCTGAGTCAGTTCGATCAGGTAGTCTTTGCACTAATCTTGGGTTGTATTTCTTGGTTGGAAGGTCAAAGGTTTGATAAGTCGGTGTCTTGTGTTTCGGAAGGTTCTATGAATGGGAAAATCTTGTGCATAATTGTGAGGTTTAATGCTGATTTCTCTAATTTTAGTATCCATTGGGCGAGAGTATGTGTTCCACAGAGGATCAAGAGTGATGAGCAGATGTCTGTGTCAGAGCATACCCAGGAGAAGTCCCAACTCAACTCAACATACAGCCTGCTTCAATTAAGCAGTTCAGCTCCAGAAAAGGGGAGTAATGGAAAATCGAGGCTGTCTTGGGAAAATTCACCATGTAGAAAAGGAATCACATGGAAAAATGAAACTGATCTTGAAGAAATAGTAGAAACATATGAAAAGCAAAATTGCCATGATAACTGTGTGAAAGCAGCTACCTTTATTGACAATTCTATTCATGCTACTAATGATAATGTAGATAGGAGTGTGAAATATGATCTAAAACAAAGTGAAATAAATGAGATAGTACCTTGGAGAGATAAATTTGCATACTCCAGTGACACATATGTAGAACATAGTCATAAGACTGAAATTTCTGAGTTTCCTGTAAGACTATATTTGGAGTGTTTCATTTTTGTCCAGAAATGTGTTCTAATTACTTTTACATGTTTGGTGTAATTAATACCATAAATCTCAAGTGTCATACATTTTACTTTGAAAAAATGCCATTGATCTTCAATCTATTGCATTTTTTTTCTTGGAGGTGGAAGTGTTACGTACTCCTAGCAGAATACGTATATAAATTTAAAATAAATATTATTTTATTTTATCATTGCATGTATATGTACACACATTGTGTTTTGGGTAAATTGTCGTGTGGTTTGGCAGCGTCAGTGGACAGGAGAGCGGTTGTCTCTGTACACGTCTATTACTTGATTGATACGGGAAAGCTGGACCTGTTCAGTTTGAGAGTTCCAGATGTCACTTTATTTTAGTTAGAAAATGTTTCATATACTGTAATTAAACAGGTGTCATTATACTTATATATTTTGTAAGTAACTATTATATGTAACTTGCATTCTTATGTGTTTTGAGAACAAGTGGTTGTTCAATTAGTTTATAATATTAAAAAGTCCTTAGTTTCCATCCCTCATCCTGGGATGAGGCAGACGGGAGGTGAGAATGTGGGTGGCGACAGAGCGAGAGTTCAGTAGCTGAGCAGAAACCGGGGAGATAACACTTGTTGGAGTTAAGTCATTCTTTTATTCTAGCCATATAATTATTCTTAGTATTGATTTAATGTCTGGAAGTTACAGTGATATTTTTAATGTGATATATTGTGACCATATAATCATCTGTTTGCCTTTGAGATTTATTTAATATAAATGATATATATGCTTAGTCTTTATTCTTCAGTCCTATGAAGATTCTATTTTATGCTCATTACCAATTCAAGGGGTTATACTGGTGATTCGCTATTGAGAACAGCAGTCGTATCCCTAGACTTATTAAAGTTTGGCTGCTGTAGGATCACGAGCCGTAACGTACGATAGGTAACACCCCGGCACTTTCCACTCACACAAACTTTCCTTCTAACCCCAGCTGCAACATCACTCTTGGGTAATTTGTGTGTTTATAATTGATTGGACTGGTGGGATAGTAAAGACTAACAGAAGGGTGGATGGAGAGGGAAGAGGATTGAAATGTACCCAAAAATGTTAGATGAACATTAACCCATGTTACACCACAACTAAATGTTCAAATTACTGGCCAGAAGAATGGTTTACCACTCTGAAGTGGTTAATGTAGAGAGTTCTTAGGCTATACCTATTAGAAGGCCACCGCTGCAAGGTATAACATGTTAAACTTAAACTAGTTCCCTTCACCTGTTGTACTTGTGGGAATACATACACACTAAATTACGACCAATTGCGATTCAAACGTTTTCCCAAGTAACTTTAATCCCTCCATACCTGCAGTGCTGTTGTACGAGACCAATTTCTTGGGTCTGGTTGACCATACCTGCAGTGCCATTTTACTGATGCACCCTCGCACATACCTGAAATTTCACATTATATTAAATACCTCAAAATACTAAATTGAACATATCCTCATTTAAAGATGAAGAAATAACTAGACAATCGCTCAGGTCAGACTTTGTTTGATGCAAAAAGCAGGCTTATACCACAGAATGGCATAACCCAACCTCAGACTTGAGTCTTCTACAGCCCGTTCTCAACGGCCAAGTGGTCGTTAACCCGGCAGCCAAACATGAACGTTCTCATCAACTATCATAGTTGATGGAAATTATTTAAATTTTACAAATATTTAAATTACACGCAATTTTAATATTCATTAATATATATTTGTAGTGAACAAAATATAGTACTTGGTTACACAGGACGTTAATGTTAATTAAGGCGTCTCTGGGGTTGGCTGCAGCGTGGACAACACTGACTCAGGATGGACAGTTTCATTCACATGGGCTGGGAGGGGGGGGGGGGGGTATGTGACGCTCGCTAGATTAAAAGTCTTTGGTCCGTATTTCAAAGATTGAAATCTGATCGTTAACAAACACCTTATAACTCCCAGAATTAAACTATAATAATAATTGTGTAAACTTTTTTACACCAGCTTTGGGTCGAACGGTCAATTTCACTATAAAGTTGACACTCAAGCCGCTGTTGTTGAACAGTTAATCACACGTCTCGACCAATAGACAAAGGTATTTTACTCTATCTTTACAAATGAGTAAACCAAAACAAATTGATTTTTTTTAATAAAACTTTAACATCTTGTAACTATGCCTATTTAGATAATCAGCAAATAAAGACAATTCTCTCAACAGAATACAATGTGATAAAATAACTAATCATCTAGAGTAACTTGCCTGTAAGCCTGGCGCAGGTAACCTCATGCACAGGACTGTCCAGGTGACTAATTTACTAAAACCAATGAGGCGGGCGCTGAGCAGCACCTCTCCCCACGCCGGCCCGCGCCACACTGCCCGCCGCCGCGCCTCTTGACTAGCTTGGCCTGATGGGTCAACTACCTGTGACGTCATTCACCTCACCTGACATGACGCCGCCTCACATGCAAATAATTCACAAGTCACTTCAATAATATTAATATAGAGTTTATTTCTATTAATGTGAAGTATGAGCAAGTGTGAGTATGCATTAAAAGCACATACTTCACTACTGGACATTAAACCCACTACCACACCCACCTAGTAGCTTGGAAGCTCCATAACACCTTCTGTAACTTATGTTGGGGTCTAAGCCAGGGGCCAGGTACAGCAACCGGTTACGGTGTTGTGCGTCCTGTGTGTGTGTGTATATACTGTGTGTCTGTAGGGTCGGGCTCACTATAGACCGTGCTACATGGACATTCACTTCCGCGTACCTAAATCTAAAACAACAAAAATTTCGGGTTGAACTCTTAGCTCTTGGACCCCGCCTTTCTAATCGCTGGTTGTGTAATTTACCGACTCCAGCCCTATTTTCCCTCTTTCATACTAAATGTGTTTTTCTCTTCCTCCCACATCACCAGGAAGCAGCCCGCAGCAGTTGTGTAACTCCCAGGTACCTGTTTACGCTAGATGAAAAGATACATCAGGTGAAAAAAACTGCCCATGTCCTATGTCTCGCCCAGGAATCAAACCCGGGGCCTTAGGACAACGACCTCAGAGTGCTATACACACTGTTGCAAGGACTTATGTATGCGTGTAT
This sequence comes from Procambarus clarkii, assembly GCF_020424385.1. Taxonomy (NCBI): domain Eukaryota; kingdom Metazoa; phylum Arthropoda; class Malacostraca; order Decapoda; family Cambaridae; genus Procambarus; species Procambarus clarkii. The sequence goes on along the minus strand of NW_025556652.1, from coordinate 30,198 downwards.
GTGTTTGTGCGGACTCGCATTGATGTACTCACCTAGATGTGCCTTCATGGTCAAGCTAGACTTTAGCCCCACCTTCTAAACATTCTTAGATTATTACAATGTCTGTTTTATCCCACTTTACTCATATTTACATATAAATTGTTTAATATAATTAACTTCAACGACTTCAACGTTTAACCAGTTCCATTTATTGACAGCTCTGACACTGAAAAAGTTCTGTCTGACGTCCATGTGACTCATTTGGGTCTCTAATTTCTTTCTATGACCCCTCGTTCTGCTGTTCTTTGCTTTGAACAATATTATTTTGTCTGCCTTGTCGATTTCCCTTAGAATTTTATATATTATCATATTCCCCCTTCTCTCCCGTTTCCTACAGTGTGGTACGGTCCAGTTCTCTGTCTTTCCTTAGAGCATAAACCCTTCAGCTCAGGAACGAGTCTCGTTGCATATCTTTGGACCTTTTATAGTTTTTTCTTGTCCTTTTATAGGTAAGGGTTCCATGCTGAGGATTCATATTCAAGTGTGGGTCTCACCTTTCCTGTATATAGGGACCGGAAAGCTCCCTTGTCCAAATTTCTGAAGGATACACAAATGTTGGCCAAAATGGTTTATGCAGCTGTTATTCTGCTAATGTGGGCTTCTGGCATCACAAATGGCGTTATGTCCACTCACAGGACTTTCTTCTTTTCCGATAATATAATCTGTTTTCTCTTTATTTTATATTGCTGTACTGGTCTTAGTGCGCCTGTTCCCTTCCTCTTAACTTTGCATTTGGCTGGGTTAAACTAACAGCCATTTTTGAGAACATTTTTGAAGTATGTCCAAATTTGATTGATTCTCACAATCCATCACTGTCCTGACTTCTCATTAGCTTTCCATTATTGGTAAATATTGATAAAAGAGAATATTTCCTCTGTCAGATGATTGACATAAATTTTAAACAGTTGGGTCCTAGAAGCGACCCTTGTGGTACTCCAATTGTAACCTCTCTCTACTTTGATGTATCTGTCCTTCTGATTCCTTCTTGAGATAAATTATCTGACCCATCTTAGGACTTTTCCTGTTACACCAGCCTGCTCCTCTAATTTGAGTAGGAGTCTTTCATGCAGGATCGTATCAAATGTTTTCTGGCAGTCGAGGAATATGCATTCTGCTCATCCTTCTGTCTTGCTTGATTCCCGTCATCTTGTTATCAAATTCCAGCAAGTTTATCAAGCAGGATTTTTTCTTTACTAAAACTGCCCTGGCGCCTCGAAACAAAACCGATTTGTTCTAAATGTTCCACACGCCAGCTACGGATCTGTCAATCTCTAGTAACTTGTAACAGTTTAAGGAGCAAATAAAAAATAAAATACTCCCATCTATCACAAGTCACCACAGAGCTAAATCAGCGGAAGGAAGACTCACTGATGTAATAGAAACAAGACACTGTGCACTCCTGTTTCGAACCTGCCATTGTGATAGATGGGAGTAGTTTATTTTTGATTTGCTCCTTAATCTGTGAAAAACTTGTTATTTTAACCTTTACAACAGGTAGAGCAGTGACAGTTTTTGCTAATGATCACTATAGCTACTGACCCATCACAATATATATGTAGTGTGCTTTATGTAGTCAATTCTCTAATTATACAATCATATGTTGCTCTCAGCTTTCCTATCTCATTCATAGTTTTTCTTTTGCACTGGAATAATTACTACATCTACGTTACAATCCTCCCATGGTGGTGGAAATTCTCTCTTCGGCAAAGCAATACATTCTGGAATACCATCATGCTCTATAAGATTAGAACATAGGGTACTTATATTCTCTTATTATTCATTAACATTCATTGGTCATTACATTTCATAACAGACATTAATTCATTAGCTCCACCCCCTCATTAATCTAATCGCAGAGGCTACATTTATCTCCAAAATTACATCCCGAATACTCTGTAGGGACCCCAGACATGAGGGCCGTGTCATTCATACCTGCTTTCCTTAGGTTTGTGGACCATCGATCCTGTCCAAACTTTATTATCTCAGTCATTGGGTCCGACTTTATGGCAGGGGAAGCATGTCTGAGGGAAGTCTGGAATCACCCAGTGGTATGCACTGCCCTAAATCAACAGCAGTGCCACTGGAAGTTCATGACCCCATCCCCCTAGAGGACCGTGGCATGGAGGACCGGATGGTGGGAACAGTCAAGTGGTGTTTAAGGAAAACCCTCCACCACCAAAAGATTGATCTACAAGAGCTTCACACCATTGTCACCGAAATTGAATCAAGGGTCAATAACAGACCACTGACCAACTTCTCTGACGATCTTTCACAACGGGACCCATTAAGTCTATCTAATCTGATGTATGGAGGAATTTGTAACCATCTAGCGTTCCTCAAGGCAGAGTTGGTGGGAGGCAGGGTTGGTGGGAGGCAGGGCTGGTGAGAGGGAGAGATGGTGGGAGGCAGGGTTGGTGAGAGGGAGAGATGGTGGGAGGCAGGGTTGGTGAGAGGGAGAGATGGTGGGAGGCAGGGTTGGTGAGAGGGAGAGATGGTGGGAGGCAGGGTTGGTGAGAGGGAGAGATGGTGGGAGGCAGGGCTGGTGAGAGGGAGAGATGGTGGGAGGCAGGGTTGGTGAGAGGGAGAGATGGTGGGAGGCAGGGTTGGTGAGAGGGAGAGATGGTGGGAGGCAGGGTTGGTGAGAGGGAGAGATGGTGGGAGGCAGGGTTGGTGAGAGGGAGAGATGGTGGGAGGCAGAGTTGGTGAGAGGGAGAGATGGTGGGAGGCAGGGTTGGTGAGAGGGAGAGATGGTGGGAGGCAGGGTTGGTGAGAGGGAGAGATGGTGGGAGGCAGGGTTGGTGAGAGGGAGAGATGGTGGGAGGCAGGGTTGGTGAGAGGGAGAGATGGTGGGAGGCAGGGTTGGTGAGAGGGAGAGATGGTGGGAGGCAGGGTTGGTGGGGAGGCAGGGTTGGTGGGAGGCAGGGTTGGTGGGAGGCAGGGTTGGTGGGAGGCAGGGCTGGTGAGAGGGAGAGATGGTGGGAGGCAGGGTTGGTGGGGAGGCAGAGTTGGTGGGAGGAAGGGTTGGTGGGAGGCAGAGTTGCTGGGAGGCAGGGTTGGTGGGGAGGCAGGGCTGGTGAGAGGGAGAGATGGTGGGAGGCCGAGATGGTGGGTGGCAGGGTTGGTGTGTGGCAGAGTTGGTGGGGAGGCATAGACGTCAGAAAAGAAGGTAACTGCAGAAGGCCTTATTTCAAAACATGAGAGGCTTGCTTTTACTTAATGAGTGTTTTGTATTTGTTATATGCTACAGTAAGGTGTAAGAGGTATGTTTTGAGCGAATGTGAGATGTGCATATATATTTATGCACGCGCATATATATTTATGCGTTAATTCAGTAATATTGATTACTACTGAAATCGCATTGAAGTCACCACGCCTGGCAGGGGACTGTTTTCATACAAATGGTTGATAGTGGGTTTTCATTTTTATTTGCCCTATGCTACATAAGCAATCTCTGAAGAAAGATTGACAAAACTTAAAAAACATTTACTAGAAAGGCGAAAAAGACATAGGGGTGACATGATAGAGGTGTGCCTGAATGGATTCATGAACTATAAGGCAATCACTAGCAGAGGTAACTAAAAACTGGTACGCCAAATCAGGACCTTTTAATTCCCTTGAACGTACCTGTGCAGGAACGCTGAGCAGCTAGCTGGTGACGTCATTGACCATTAGGGATGTCTGTGCAAGGGTCACTGGGGTAACTAAAAATGGGTACGCCAAGTCAGGACCATCAAATCTCATTGGGGTAACTAAAAACGGGTACGCCAAGTCAGGACCGTCAAATCTCATTGGGGTAACTAAAAACGGGTACGCCAAGTCAGGACCGTCGAAAAAAGCAAAACGGTCCTGACTTGGCGTACTCTCCACTACTCATTGTCCCCCGTCCTCCCAACTCCACCATCCTCTCTTCCTTCCCACCATGCCCCACTCCCCTGTCCCTTCGTCCTACCCACCATTCTCTATTCCCCCATCCCCCTCCTTCCCACCATCCCAAACTCCCCCCATCCCCTCGTTCTTCCCCACCATTACCCCTTCTCTTGTCCCCTCGTCCTCCCCACTATCTCTCACTTCCGTCCTCTCGTCATCCCCACCATTCCCCACTCCCTCGTCCAATGCCTTCCCAAATGATCTGATGTTCCCATCACAAAATTGGGAACATCAAGTGATCTGATGTTCCAATCACTGAAATATAAGAAAAACAGTTAAAAATGAAATGAAATAATGAAAAAAAAAATATTCTCACGAAATGAACGGTATGGTAAACAACATAGCTCAATTCCAACGCAATTCAAACAAAATAATTCAATCAAAATGCAAATAAATCAAAATCTATGAAAATTGCATTTATCAATGCAGTCAGAAACATTGAAATGGAATTGTTACATATTTAGTATATTATGTGTGTGTGTTGCTCTTACATGCAACAGATGGCGCTGTTAAAAAAACAAAAAACATGTTTTTTTTTCCGTCACAGGTGAGGCATGTATATAGTAGATATATAAAAAGACGTGCCTATTCGAATGCAACGTTGTGTCAAAATTTCAAAGCAATCGGTAAAGAAGTTTCGAAGATTTCCCTCACTTGAAAAACATATGAAAAACACAGTTTTCCAGAGAAAGCATGTTTTTTTTTACCGTCACAGACGTGACATCTATATAGTATGTATATAAAAACATGGCCGGATGCGAATGGAACATTGTGTGAAAATTTCAAAGCAATTGGTGAAAAACTTTCGGAGATTAGCGATTTTGAACAAACGAACATTTTCATTTTTTTATTAGTATATTTTGTTAGTATATTTATTAGTATATATTAGTATATTTTGGTAGCAGTCTTTCCTGTAGACATATATTATTAAATATGACCGAAAAAGTAAGATTAATAATTCTAACACGAATTTTCTCTATCTTTCGTACATTTCTTTTCACTGTTGGTGGTAATTCAAAAATCAATTCTCCAAAATTCATTTTTATTTCTAGTCTGACGCGACACTTGAGTGCGTTTCGTAAAACTTATTACATTTTCAAAGACTTTAGTTTACCCATACACAACTGAATAGAACTTACACATCTCCGATTTGTTTATATCTACATTTGAGTGAGGTGGATGGGGTGAGGTGGCATTAATAGGGTATTAATTTCATCAACACAAGACAGAACACGAAACAATGGGTATTGAATGGAAGTGATTGTAGAAAGCCTATTGGTCCATATTTCTTGATGCTTCTATATTGGAGCGGAGTCTTGAGGTGGGTAGAATATAGTTGTGCATTAATTGGCTGTTGATTGCTGGTGTTGACTTTTTAATGTGTAGTGCCTCGCAAACGTCAAGCCGCCTGCTATCGCTATATCTATTGATGATTTCTGTGTTTTTTACTAGGATTTCTCTGGCGATGGTTTGGTTGTGGGAAGAGATTATATGTTCCTTAAAAGAGCCCTGTTGCTAATGCATCGTTAAACGCCTAGAAAGAGATGTTTTTGTCTTGCCTATATACTGGGTTTTTTGAGCTTAGTCCCCAAGAGGGCATTTGAAGGCATAGACGACGTTGGTCTCTTTTAAAGCGTTCTGCTTTGTGTCTGGAGAGTTTCTCATGAGTAGGCTGGCCGTTTTTCTGGTTTTATAGTAAATCGTCAGTTGTATCCTCCGATTTTTGTCTGTAGGGAAAACGTTTCTATTAACAATATCTTTCAGGACCCTTTCCTCCGTTTTATGGGCTGTGGAAAAGAAGTTCCTGTAAAATAGTCTAATAGGGGGTATAGGTGTTGTGTTAGTTGTCTCTTCAGAGGTTGCATGGCGTTTCACTTTCCTTCTTATGATGTCTTCGACGAAACCATTGGAGAAGCCTCTTTTCCACAGCTCATAAAACGGAGGAAAGGATCCTGAAAGATATTGTTAATAGAAACGTTATCTTGAATTTTTTGGAGAATTGATTTTTGAATTACCACCAACAGTGAAAATAAATGTACGAAAGATAGAGAAAATTCGTGCTAGAATTATTAATCTTACTTTTTCGGTCATATTTAATAATATATATATATATATATATGTATATATATATATATATATATATATATATATATATATATATATATATATATATATATATATATATATATATATATGTCGTACCTAATAGCCAGAACGCACTTCTCAGCCTACTATTCAAGGCCCGATTTGCCTAATAAGCCAAGTTTTCCTGAATTAATATATTTACTATAATTTTTTTCTTATGAAATGATAAAGCAACCCTTTTCTCTATGTATGAGGTCAAATTTTTTTATTGGAGTTAAAATTAACGTAGATATATGACCGAACCTAACCAACCCTACCTAACCTAACCTATCCTATATTTATAGGTAAGGTTAGGTTAGGTAGCCAAAAAAAGCTAGGTTAGGTTAGGTTAGGTAGGTTAGGTAGACGAAAAAACATTAATTCATGAAAACTTGGCTTATTAGGCAAATCGGGCCTTGAATAGTAGGCTGAGAAGTGCGTTCTGGTTATTAGGTACGACATATATATATATATATATATATATATATATATATATATATATATATATATATATATATATATATATATATATATATATATATATATATATATAACGAGGAGACTACTAACGAGGAAAAAGTTATTATACAAAAGTTTTAACATGTGGAATATAAATATAACTTCCAAATCTAACACAACTGGCCGTTCCTCGGTGGCTTGATTGTCTTAGTGGTCAGTCTGGCTCTGAGGCGGCCGGGTCAAACCCCGCCCCAGACAGTTCCAGTGTTGTCTGTGTGGGATGACCTTGTTGCTGACCTGGGCTTAACTGTCTGGGTGGGATGTGACTGCTTACCTGGGTTTAACTGTCTGGGTGGGATGTGCCTGCTGACCTGGGCTTAACTGTCTGGGTGGGATGTGACTGCTGACCTTGGCTTAACTGTCTGGGTGGGATGTGACTGCTGACCTTGGCTTAACTGTCTGGGTGGGATGTGCCTGCTGACCTTGGCTTAACTGTCTAGGTGGGATGTGACTGCTGACCTTGGCTTAACTGTCTGGGTGGGATGTGCCTGCTGACCTGGGCTTAACTGTCTGGGTGGGATGTGACTGCTGACCTTGGCTTAACTGTCTGGGTGGGATGTGCCTGCTGACCTGGGCTTAACTGTCTGGGTGGGATGTGACTGCTGACCTTGGCTTAACTGTCTGGGTGGGATGTGACTGCTGACCTTGGCTTAACTGTCTGGGTGGGATGTGACTGCTGACCTGGGCTTAACTGTCTGGGTGGGATGTGACTGCTGACCTTGGCTTAACTGTCTGGGTGGGATGTGCCTGCTGACCTGGGCTTAACTGTCTGGGTGGGATGTGACTGCTGACCATGGCTTAACTGTCTGGGTGGGATGTGACTGCTGACCTTGGCTTAACTGTCTGGGTGGGATGTGACTGCTTACCCTGACTTAACTGTCTGGGTGGGATGTGACTGCTGACCTGGGCTTAACTGTCTGGGTGGGATGTGACTGCTGACCTGGGCTTAACTGCCTGGGTGGGATGTGACTGCTGACCTGGGCTTAACTGTCTGGGTGGGATGTGACTGCTGACCTTGGCTTAACTGTCTGGGTGGGATGTGACTGCTTACCCTGACTTAACTGTCTGGGTGGGATGTGACTGCTTACCTTTGTTTAACTGTCTGGGTGGGATGTGACTGCTGACCTGGGCTTAACTGTCTGGGTGGGATGTGACTGCGGTCCCTGACTTAACTGTCTGGGTGGGATGTGACTGCTGACCTTGGCTTAACTGTCTGGGTGGGATGTGACTGCTGTCCCTGACTTAACTGTCTGGGTGGGATGTGACTGCTGACCGTGACTTAACTGTCTGGGTGGGATGTGACTGCTGACCTGGGCTTAACTGTCTGGGTGGGATGTGACTGCTGACCTTGGCTTAACTGTCTGGGTGGGATGTGACTGCTGACCTTGGCTTAACTGTCTGGGTGGGATGTGACTGCTGACCTTGGCTTAACTGTCTGTGTGGGATGTGACTGCTGACCTTGGCTTAACTGTCTGGGTGGGATGTGACTGCTGACCTTGGCTTAACTGTCTGGGTGGGATGTGACTGCTGACCCTGACTTAACTCTCTGGGTGGGATGTGACTGCTGACCTTGGCTTAACTGTCTGGGTGGGATGTGACTGCTGACCTTGGCTTAACTGTCTGGGTGGGATGTGACTGCTGACCCTGACTTAACTCTCTGGGTGGGATGTGACTGCTGACCTGGGCTTAACTGTCGGGGTGGGATGTGACTGCTGACCTTGGCTTAACTGTCGGGGTGGGATGTGACTGCTGACCCTGACTTAACTGTCTGGGTGGGATGTGACTGCTGACCTGGGCTTAACTGTCTGGATGGGATGTGACTGCTGACCTTGACTTAACTGTCTGGGTGGGATGTGACTGCTGACCGTGACTTAACTGTCTGGGTGGGATGTGACTGCTGACCTGGGCTTAACTGTCTGGGTGGGATGTGACTGCTGACCTGGGCTTAACTGTCTGGGTGGGATGTGACTGCTGACCTTGGCTTAACTGTCTGGGTGGGATGTGCCTGCTGACCTGGGCTTAACTGTCTGGGTGGGATGTGCCTGCTGACCTGGGCTTAACTGTCTGGGTGGGATGTGACTGCTGACCTTGGCTTAACTGTCTGGGTGGGATGTGACTGCTGACCTTGGCTTAACTGTCTGGGTGGGATGTGACTGCTGACCTTGGCTTAACTGTCTGGGTGGGATGTGACTGCTGACCTGGGCTTAACTGTCTGGGTGGGATGTGCCTGCTGACCTTGGCTTAACTGTCTGGGTGGGATGTGCCTGCTGACCTTGGCTTAACTGTCTGGGTGGGATGTGACTGCTGACCTTGGCTTAACTGTCTGGGTGGGATGTGACTGCTGACCTTGGCTTAACTGTCTGGGTGGGATGTGACTGCTGACCTTGGCTTAACTGTCTGGGTGGGATGTGCCTGCTGACCTGGGCTTAACTGTCTGGGTGGGATGTGACTGCTGACCTTGGCTTAACTGTCTGGGTGGGATGTGACTGCTGACCTTGGCTTAACTGTCTGGGTGGGATGTGACTGCTGACCTGGGCTTAACTGTCTGGGTGGGATGTGACTGCTGACCTGGGCTTAACTGTCTGGGTGGGATGTGCCTGCTGACCTTGGCTTAACTGTCTGGGTGGGATGTGCCTGCTGACCTGGGCTTAACTGTCTGGGTGGGATGTGCCTGCTGACCTTGGCTTAACTGTCTGGGTGGGATGTGCCTGCTGACCTGGGCTTAACTGTCTGGGTGGGATGTGACTGCTGACCTGGGCATAATTGCAACATTGGTTTTTACCCAACTTAGACCTCTTCATAAAAAACAATGTGTCATTATTCTTGTATGAACAGTGTTGACTGATTATATTTATATAATCAGTCAACATTATTTATATAATGTCATTAAATATGACCGAAAAAGTAAGATTAATAATTCTAACACGAATTATCTCAATATTTTTTATGTTTATTTTTACTGTCGATGGTAATTGAAATATCAATTCTCCAAAACTCATTTTTTTTCTAGTCTGACGCGACACTTGAACGCTAGTTCAAGTTCAATGAGTAGGCCGTTTTTATGGTTTTATAGTAAATCGTCAATTGTATCTTTTGATCTTTGTATCATCTGATACAAAAATCAGAAGATACAATTGACGATTTACTATAAAACCAAAAAAACGGCCAACCTACTCATGAGAAACTCTCCAGACACAAAACTGAATGCTTAAAAAGAGACCAACGTCGTCTATGCCTTGAAATGCCCTCTTGGGGACTGTAAGCCTCAAAGAACTCAGTATATAGGCAAGACAACAACATCTCTTTCCAGGCGATTAACAATGCATAAGCAACAGGGTTCCATTAAGGAATATATAATCTCTTCCCACAACCAGAATTGGGACTTCTCTGGACCATCACCAGTGAAGTCTTAACAAACAACACAGAAATCATCGACAGATACAGCGATAGCAGGCGGTTTGACATCTGCGAGGCACTACACATCAAGAAGTCAACATCAGCAATCAACAGCCAATTAATGCACAACTATATTCTACCCTCTTCAAGACTCCGCACCAATATAGAAGCATCAAGAAATATGGGCCAATAGACCCTTTGCAGTTACTTCCATTCTGTACTCATTGCACCGTGTTCTGTCTTGTGTTGAAAGTTTGCTCTGTCTTGTGTTGAAAGTTTTGTTCACCTGATCCAAAACTGTTGTAGCATATCACCTCACCCAAATGCGAGTATATAAGGCGAAAGCTGTTTAAATGATAGCATAGTAAAACTATGTTTAGTGTTTGCAGGTTATAGTTGTGTGTGTGTAAACTAAAGTCTTTGAAAATGTAATAAGTTATTACGAAACGCGTTCAAGTGTCACGTCGGACAAGAAATAAAAATGAATTTTGAAGAATTGATTTTTCAATTACCATCAACAGTAAAGAGAAACATAATAAATATTGAGAAAATTCGTATTAGAATTATTAATCTTACTTTTTCGGTCATATTTAATAACATATGTTTACGAGAAAGACTGCTACCATAATATACTAATATATATATATATGTCGTACCAAGTAGCCAGAACGCACTTCTCAGCCTACTATGCAAGGCCCGATTTGCCTAATAAGCCAAGTTTTCATGAATTATTGTTTTTTCCGACTACCTAACCTACCTAACCTAACCTAACCTAACTTTTTCTGCTACCTAACCGAACCTAGCCTATAAAGATAGGTTAGGTTAGGTTAGGTAGGGTTGGTTAGGTTCGGTCATATATCTAAGTTAATTTTAACTCCAATAAAAAAAAATTGACGTCATACATAATGAAATGGGTAGCTTTATCATTTCATAAGAAAAAAATTAGAGAAAATATATTAATTCAGAAAACTTGGCTTATTAGGCAAATCGGGCCTTGCATAGTAGGCCAAAAAGTGCGTTCTGGCTACTAGGTACGACATATATATATATATATATATATATATATATATATATATATATATATATATATATATATATATATATATATATATATATGTACATATATATGTACATATATATATATATATATATATATATATATATATATATATATATATATATATATATATATATATATATATATATATATATATATGCGAACAAGCCTGAATGGTCCCCAGGACAATATGCAACTTATATGCAAGTTATGTATGCATGTTATATGCAATAACAATATGCAAGTTATATATATATATATATATATATATATATATATATATATATATATATATATATATATATATATATATATATATATATATATATATATATATATATATATATATATATATATATATATATATATATATATATATATATATATATATGTCGTACCTAATAGCCAGAACGCACTTCTCAGCCTACTATTCAAGGCCCGATTTGCCTAATAAGCCAAGTTTTCATGAATTAATGTTTTTTCGTCTACCTAACCTACCTAACCTAACCTAACCTAGCTTTTTTTGGCTACCTAACCTAACCTTACCTATAATATAGGTTAGGTTAGGTTAGGTAGGGTTGGTTAGGTTCGGTCATATATCTACGTTAATTTTAACTTCAATAAAAAAAAATTGACCTCATACATAGAGAAAAGGGTTGCTTTATCATTTCATAAGAAAAAAATTATAGTAAATATATTAATTCAGGAAAACTTGGCTTATTAGGCAAATCGGGCCTTGAATAGTAGGCTGAGAAGTGAGTTCTGGCTACTAGGTACGACATATATATATATATATATATATATATATATATATATATATATATATATATATATATATATATATATATATATATATATATATATATATATATATGTCGTACCTAGTAGCCAGAACGCACTTCTCAGCCTACTATGCAAGGCCCGATTTGCCTAATAAGCCAAGTTTTCATGAATTAATTGTTTTTTCGACTACCTAACCTACCTAACCTAACCTAACTTTTTCGGCTACCTAACCTAACCTAACCTTTAAAGATAGGTTAGGTTAGGTTAGGTAGGGTTGGTTAGGTTTGGTCATATATCTACGTTAATTGTAACTCCAATAAAAACAAATTGACCTCATACATAATGAAATGGGTAGCTTTATCATTTCATAAGAAAAAAATTAGAGAAAATATATTAATTCAGGAAAACTTGGCTTATTAGGCAAATCAGGCCTTGCATAGTAGGCCGAAAAGTGCATTCTGGCTACTAGGTACGACATATATATATACTAGCAATACCCGGCCATGCGTTGCTGTGGCTCAGCAACGCTTGTGCATTGCTGAGCCACAGCAACCTTCTCTGTCCCCAGTCCTCCTCAACCATCTCTTCGGCCTCCCAACCATTCCTCAGTCCACCGAAGTAGTGGAGAGTACGCCAAGTCAGGACCGTTTTGCTTTTTTCGACGGTCCTGACTTGGCGTACCCGTTTTTAGTTACCCCAATGAGATTTGACGGTCCTGACTTGGCGTACCCGTTTTTAGTTACCCCAATGAGATTTGATGGTCCTGACTTGGCGTACCCATTTTTAGTTACCCCAATGACCCTTGCACAGACATCCCTAATGGTCAATGACGTCACCAGCTAGCTGCTCAGCGTTCCTGCACAGGTACGTTCAAGGGAATTAAAAGGTCCTGACTTGGCGTACCAGTTTTTAGTTACCTCTGCTAGTGATTGCCTTATAGTTCATGAATCCATTCAGGCACACCTCTATCATGTCACCCCTATGTCTTTTTCGCCTTTCTAGTGAATGTAATTTAAGTTTTGTCAATCTTTCTTCAGAGATTGCTTATGTACAACAGGGCAAATAAAAATGAAAACGCACTATCAACCATTTGTATGAAAACAGTCCCCTGCCAGGCGTGGTGACGTCAATGCGATTTCAGTAGTAATCCAATATTACTGATTGATTGATTGATTAAGATTAAACCACCCAAGAGGTGGCACGGGCATGAATAGCCCGTAAGTGGTGCAATTTTTTTTTCTCTCAGTGTTCTGAGGTTGCATTTAACCATCAAGCTGTTATCGCGGGGGAGGATACTGCTTCACAGTCTTTATGAGGGTGTCCAGCTGCTGGACACCTTTGTTGACCAGGAGAGTGGCTGTGTTGATGGCTTCAGGGTGGCCACTGCATGATTCAGGAACTCTTAAAGCTCTTCTAAGGTCATTGGTTGCTTCACATTCCAGAAGATAGTGAAGTAATGGCTTTTCTGTGACAGTTTGGCAGAAGATGCACTCTCTCTGTCGGGGTTCACCAATCTCCCAGTTGCATCTGTAACCTAGACGTAGTCTATATAACCTAACTGCTATTTCCCTGTGGATTCCTTTTGGGATATTTAACCTTTCTAATTTAGTTGCCTGAAGATACCATGTTGCAGATGGCGAACCTTCAGCTATTCTCTGGTGTAGGTCGGCTTTGTTGAGATGTGAGAGTTTTTTGGTGATGATGTTTTTTATGTTCTCTAGGCTGGGTTGAATTGTTTTATGTATCACTAGATGACGAGTTGCCAATTTAGCAATTTCATCAGCTTTTTCATTTAATGGGATTCCAACATGGGATGGGATCCAGTTTAAAGTTTTGTTGAGTCCTTTGCCTTTAGCGACTGCTCCAAGATACAAAATGGTGGTAATTATTTCCACATTATCTTTCCACTGTTTTTGTCCTAGTATTTGAAGTGCAGCTTTTGAGTCTGTGTGTATGATTGCATTTTGAGTGTTTTGTGCAATCACATATGCGAATGCCTGTTGTATGGCAAACAGCTCAGTTTGGGTTAATGATACTAGTCCTCCCAGTCTCCAATATGCCTGTACGCTGGTCGTGCAAAGAGCAGCGCCAGCACTCTCATATTCTGTGTCCACCGATCCTTCTGTGAAGATGTGGGTGGCTCCTGCTACTGCTATGCTATACATTTGCTCTTCTATTACGCGCCTTAGGATTGTCGGATCATAGGCAGCCTTTTTCATTGGGAGACTTTCTATTACAATTTTGAAAGTAGGCTCTTCCCACGGTGCGGAAGGAGTGTAATTTGGGTGTGGATGATCACCCTCTCTATCAAGAATCATGCTTTTTAAATGTAGTCTGTTTACGACTTTTCCTGCTCTTGTAGCCCAAGGGTTTCCACAATATTACTGCATAAACGCATAAATATATATGCGCGTGCATAAATATATATGCACATCTCACATTCGCTCAAAACATACCTCTCACACCTTACTGTAGCATATAACAAATACAAAATACTCATTAAGTAAAAGCAAGCCTCTCATGTTTTGAAATAAGGCCTTCTGCAGTTACCTTCTTTTCTGACGTCATTGTCCCTAATGCGCTGTAAGGCCCCAATGAGCCAACGTGCTAAATGCGGATCCTAGGAGGTTCACACATTAGTGCGAATCAGGCTTAATACCTCAACTGTAGTCTGTGCTTCACCAGAGTCGATATTCAGCTACATTGGCTTATATTTTCGATCATTGCTCATATTTTATGTTATTCATTTCATAAACCCTATCAAACCATCCTAACCTAACTTATTATATAACAAACAAATACATTCTACAGACCAGTTGTTGTTGTTCAGCGACGTCGCAAAAAGCGGCCTCAGTATAGGGATAGGGTATTGTTAGCCATTAACAAATAGGTGTTAAGGTATCACAGCACCTGACTGGTCAACTATGTATGTCGTCACCAGATGGCCAATGCGGCCTTTGGCGTCCTACTAGCATAAGTATTTGATGTTATTATTCAAAATGGCGGGACTAACCCTCTCCACCTAACCTAATCAGAGGTTTAAGAATAAACATTTTAATCATCCACAACTGTAATTATTATTCGATAATATGTGCAAAAGTATAACAGCAACCCAAATGTTGCACCGCAATTTAAGCAGAATCGTACATCTGGCAGCATAGCAGGTGAACTGAACATAAGAATAAAGGTAACTACAGAAGTCCTATTGGCCCATACGAGGCAGCTCATATATATTTCCACCCAATCTCATTCATATTCATGTCCACCCTATGCTTAAAACAACCAAGGGATCCCACTTAAAGTATTAGTTTGCAATAATAGTTTTAATAAATAGCTCTCATTCTAGTTTTATACACAACAGCAATTATGAAACCCTATAGCTAGATATCGTACTGTAATCCACAAGTAGCTACCACACATCTGGCAGTACAGCGAATTAGTAGCTGTGTTCATAGGTTAGTCAACTGTCCTCACATCCATCAAATAGCTATCCAAATGTCGCACCTCAGTTCATCCATCTAGCAACTCAGCTGGATGCTAGTCACAATATTCATAGGCTAATCATTTCTACACCTCAAAAAAATCCTAGTCTTGCTACGCAAATCAGGTAACTTGTTTCTAAACCAACACTCTCAAATACAAGCATACATACCTACACATACTCCACAACCCATACATTCATAGAGAATAGCCTAGTTTTTTGCCACCATTTCCCCACTAATCAAATGTAATTTATGCCATATACAGAAAATACTGCATTTACACACCAAATATGTTATTTATGCAAAAAATATATTATTTACACTCAAAATATACCATCACACAAAAATATAACATTTACATACAAAATATGTCAGTTGCACACAAAAATATACCATTTACACAATATTGCATGTACACTCAGAGTATGACATTTACACAAAGTATGGTATTTGCACAAATATATCAAAATGCTTATGAATTTAGACAATCAAAAATGCGCTTTCACTAAAATTACACAATTTCGCATACGTAATTTTCACAAAATACCCACACATTGTATCATAAACCAAAATACACTTACACCATTAAGATCTATTTTTTCAGATTACAGAGCTTACACAAATTACACAATTTGCACACAAAAATACAGTTGCACCAGTTCCACTTCAACAAATTAAAAACACAACTTGCATAAATGCACTATTAGTACAAAAATTATTATAAAACATGGACAATTATTACACAATTTGTGTAGTTATTATACATCTTTGCACAATTAATACAAGAAAACTTGCTATATAATTACTCAACTTGCACAATGACAATCAATACACAAAGGTATAAATAAACAATTCGTCCATATGCAATTACACAACATGCGCAATTAATACACAACTTTCACAAATATTTCACATCTTTCATAATTATTAGACAACTTGCACAAATACATATCTAGCACAAATACGTACAATACATAACTACCCCGGTCGGTCGAGCCGAGCTGGACAGCACACTGGACTTGTGATCCTGTGGTCCCGGGTTCGATCCCGGGCGCCGGCGAGAAACAATGGGCAGAGTTTCTTTCACCTATGCCCCTGTTACCTAGCAGTAAAATAGGTACCTGGGTGTTAGTCAGCTGTCACGGGCTGCTTCCCGGGGGTGAAGGCCTGGTTGAGGACCGGGCCGCGGGACACTAAAAAGCCCCGAAATCATCTCAAGATAACCTCAAGATAACCCCAAATATGAAAATACACAACTAGCATAAATACACGATTTACACAAATACAATTGCGACATTTACACAACTTGCTCAAAAATAAATTCAATACACAACTTACCAAAATATGAACAATACATAACTAGCACATATTCATTAAATACACAACTATGCAATTTCCACAAATACACATACAAAAACATATACAGTTAATACATGCAACTTGCACAAAACAATACACAATTTGTGGAAATATAATCAATACATAATTGCAAATAATCATACAACTTATGCAAAATACATAATCTACACAATTAATACACAAGTATATTAATTGTGCAATATATATACAAATACAAACACAACCAACTAGGTCAAACAATACACAATTTGCATGATATTTTACTGGGTATATTTAGGACATTAATTATAATATGCTGAGTTTAACCAACTCCCCAAAAGTCAGAATTTCACATATACAAATGGTACATATGACTTCCGATGAGCTCAGTATAAAACACATTCATTTTCCATTAATATTTCAACATCATTAGTGCTACACTATTCATCTAACATATGTCCAATGTTTTTAATGTCTTATTAATACATTCCTTGTTACATCCTCTCCAATCAGACCACCCATATTTATTTATGCAAACCATCTAACAGACTTATTTGTTCTAGCCTTAGTTACGTTAGGGCAGGTGGGGTTAGGTGAAGTCAGTATTTTCTATGATAATTTTAGGCAAATTTGCTATATCTTATCAAAATGCATCCTATTAAAACTAAAATTCATCTAAATCTATCAAAAATATACTAATACTACACAAATTTGACTAAATTCAACCTAGCAAAAGCTAAACTAACTAAATATGAGCATCCCATATCCTCACATACAAGCCTATGTCGCCTCTGTCCATACATTACATGAGTCTGCCATATAGCTCGAACCCCAAATAGGAAAATTTACACTATTTCTTAAACATGCTAGTTCATTACCCCTAAGATATTATATATGTCCTTCCCTGCACGACCTCACCTAACCTGACCTAGCATATCCAAACTCAGATTTAGTTCAAGTTGGTGAAATTTAAGCTATGCCACTTAAATTCGAGTTAATTTAAGGCAATTTCCACCAAATAATACCAAATATTGTGTAGCATAGCACTGCCAAAGCCCATTTTTACCCACCTTTTCTTCTATTCCATACTACCCTACACAACCTCACCTAACCTAACCTAGCATATCCAAACCTGGATTTTGTGAAAGTCAGCAAAATTTAAGCTATCCCACATAAATTCGACCTAATTTAAGACAAATCCCACCAAATATACACAATATTTCCATACGCGTATCGTATGGAAATGTTAAGACACATAAGCCTGGAAACCCACTTCAGCCAATCATCAGCCAGATACCCACACCCACGTACAGACTGGCGAAACGACTCAACGACTTGCTGACTCCTTATGTCCCTTGCGCCTTTAGCCTGAAGTCTCCAAAGGAATTTGTTGACTTACTGAGGCGAACACGGGCCACAGGGATAAGAGCCTCGTTGGACGTAGAATCACTGTTTACCAACGTACCTGTGGATGAAACAATCGGGATGATAGCGGACAGAGTGTATCGTGATCCGGCCTGTACCCCTCTTGACATACCAGAAAACATTCTAAGGAAACTACTCCAAGCTTGTACTAAAGAGGCACCCTTCTTGAGCCCGGATGGGCACATGCATAAGCAAGTAGATGGGGTCGCCATGGGTTCTCCACTAGGTGTCCGGTTTGCGAACTTCTACATGGGTACCATCGAGCAAAAAGTCTTAGTCGACATGAACTTGAAACCGGCTATATACTGCAGGTATGTTGACGACATTTTTACATAGGTACCTGATGTCAGACATCTGCAGGAGCTGAAGGAGGCATTTGAGCAGAATTCTGTGTTGCGTTTCACTTACGAGATGGAGAAGGATGGGAAGCTGCCCTTTCTAGATGTAACAGTCATGGAAAGGAGCGGAGTTTTCCACACTGCAGTCTACACTAAGGAAACAAACATAGGAATGTGCCTAAATGCACCCAGTGACTGCCCAGACAGGTACAAGAGGAGTGTTGTTAAAGCTCATGTCGACTGTGCTCTCAGCCACAGCTCAGAATGGAAGCAAGTCGACGAAGAACTCTGTAGGGTAAGGCAGGTCCTAGTCAACAACGGCTTCGCCAATGGTTTCGTTGAAGACATCATAAGAAGGTAAGTGAAACGCCATGCAACCTCTGAAGGGACAACTAACACAACACCTATACCCCCTATTAGACTATTTTACAGGAACTTCTTTTCCACAGCTCATAAAACGGAGGAAAGAGTCCTGAAAGATATTGTTAATAGAAACATTATCCCTACAGACAAAAATCAGAAGATACAACTGACGATTTACTATAAAACCAAGAAAACGGCCAGCCTACTCATGAGAAACTCTCCAGACACAAAGAAGAACGCTTTAAAAGAGACTAACGTCGTCTATGCCTTCAAATGCCCTCTTGGGGACTGTAAGCCTCAAAAAACTCAGTATATAGGCAAGACAACAACATCTCTTTCCAGGCGTTTAATGATGCATAAGCAACAGGGCTCCATTAAGGAACATATAATCTCTTCCCACAACCAAAGCATCACCAGAGAAATCTTAGCAAGCAACACAGAAATCATCGATAGATACAGCGATAGCAGGCGGCTTGACATCTGCGAGGCACTACACATCAAGAAGTCAACACCAGCAATCAACAGCCAATTAATGCACAACTATATTCTACCCATTTCAAGACTCCGCTCCAATATAGAAGCATCAAGAAATATGGACCAATAGGCTTTCTACAATTATTTCCATTCAATATCCATTGTTTCGTGTTCTGGCTTGTGTTGAAAGTTTGTTTTCACCTCATCCAAAACTGTTGTAACATATCACCTCACCCAAATGCAGGTATAAAAAATCGAAGATGTTTATGCTCTATTCAGTTATAGTTGTGTGTGTGTGTAAACTAAAGTCTTTGAAAATGTAATAAGTTTTACGAAACGCGCTCAAGTGTCGCGTCAGACTAGAAATAAAAAAGAATTTTGGAGAATTGATTTTTCAATTTCCATCAACAGTGAAAAGAAACATAAGAAAGATACCAAAATATACTAATATTATATATATATATATATATATATATATATATATATAGTTATATATATATATATATATATATATATATATATATATATATATATATATATATATATATATGTCGTACCTAATAGCCAGAACGCACTTCTCAGCCTACTATTCAAGGCCCGATTTGCCTAATTAGCCAAGTTTTCATGAATTAATGTTTTTTCGTCTACCTAACCTACCTAACCTAACCTAACCTAGCTTTTTTTGGCTACTTAACCTAACCTTACCTATAAATATAGGTTAGGTTAGGTTAGGTAGGGTTGGTTAGGTTCGGTCATATATCTACGTTAATTTTAACTCCAATAAAAAAAAGTTGACCTCATACATAGAGAAAAGGGTTGCTTTATCATTTCATAAGAAAAAAATTATATTAAATATATTAATTCAGGAAAACTTGGCTTATTAGGCAAATCGGGCCTTGAATAGTAGGCTGAGAAGTGAGTTCTGGCTATTAGGTACGACATATATATATATATATATATATATATGTCGTACCTAGTAGCCAGAACGCACTTCTCAGCCTACTATGCAAGGCCAAATTTGCCTAATAAGCCAAGTTTTCCTGAATTAATATATTTTCTCTAATTTTTTTCTTATGAAATGATAAAGCTACCCATTTCATTATGTATGAGGTCAATTTTTTTTATTGGAGTTAAAATTAACGTAGATATATGACCGAACCTAACCAACCCTACCTAACCTAACCTAACCTATATTTATAGGTAAGGTTAGGTTAGGTAGCAAAAAAAGCTAGGTTAGGTTAGGTTAGGTAGGTTAGGTAGACGAAAAAACATTAATTCATGAAAACTTGGCTTATTAGGCAAATCGGGCCTTGAATAGTAGGCTGAGAAGTGCGTTCTGGCTATTAGGTACGACATATATATATATATACATATATATATATATATATATATATATATATATATATATATATATATATATATATATATATATATATATATATATATATATGTCGTACCTAATAGCCAGAACGCACTTCTCAGCCTACTATTCAAGGCCCGATTTGCCTAATAAGCCAAGTTTTCATGAATTAATGTTTTTTCGTCTACCTAACCTACCTAACCTAACCTAACCTAGCTTTTTTTGGCTACCTAACCTAACCTTACCTATAAATATAGGTTAGGTTAGGTTAGGTAGGGTTGGTTAGGTTCGGTCATATATCTACGTTAATTTTAACTCCAATAAAAAAATTGACCTCATACATAGAGAAAAGGGTTGCTTTATCATTTCATAAGAAAAAATTATAGTAAATATATTAATTCAGGAAAACTTGGCTTATTAGGCAAATCGGGCCTTGAATAGTAGGCTGAGAAGTGAGTTCTGGCTACTAGGTACGACATATATATATATATATATATATATATATATATATATATATATATATATATATATATATATATATATATATATATATATATATATGTCGTACCTAATAGCCAGAACGCACTTCTCAGCCTACTATTCAAGGCCCGATTTGCCTAATAAGCCAAGTTTTCATGAATTAATGTTTTTTCGTCTACCTAACCTACCTAACCTAACCTAACCTATCTTTTTTTGGCTACCTAACCTAACCTTACCTATAAATATAGGTTAGGTTAGGTTAGGTAGGGTTGGTTAGGTTCGGTCATATATCTACGTTAATTTTAACTCCAATAAAAAAAAATTGACCTCATACATAGAGAAAAGGGTTGCTTTATCATTTCATAAGAAAAAAATTATAGTAAATATATTAATTCAGGAAAACTTGGCTTATTAGGCAAATCGGGCCTTGAATAGTAGGCTGAGAAGTGAGTTCTGGCTACTAGGTACGACATATATATACATAAATATATATATATATATATATATATATATATATATATATATATATATGTCGTACCTAATAGCCAGAACGCACTTCTCAGCCTACTATTCAAGGCCCGATTTGCCTAATAAGCCAAGTTTTCATGAATTAATGTTTTTTCGTCTACCTAACCTACCTAACCTAACCTAACCTAGCTTTTTTTGGCTACCTAACCTAACCTTACCAATAAATATAGGTTAGGTTAGGTTAGGTAGGGTTGGTTAGGTTCGGTCATATATCTACGTTAATTTTAACTCCAATAAAAAAAAATTGACCTCATACATAGAGAAAAGGGTAGCTTTATCATTTCATAAGAAAAAAATTATAGTAAATATATTAATTCAGGAAAACTTGGCTTATTAGGCAAATCGGGCCTTGAATAGTAGGCTGAGAAGTGAGTTCTGGCTACTAGGTACGACATATATATATATATATATATATATATATATATATATATATATATATATATATATATATATATGTCGTACTTAGTAGCCAGAACTCACTTTTTGGCCTACTATTCAAGGCCCGATTTGCCTAATAAGCCAAGTTTTCCTGAATTAATATATTTTTTCTAATTTTTTTCTTATGAAATGATAAAGCTACCCATTTCATTATGTATGAGGTCAATTTTTTTTATTGGAGTTAAAATTAACGTAGATATATGACCGAACCTAACCAACCCTACCTAACCTAACCTAACCTATCTTCATAGGTTAGGTTTGGTTAGGTAGCCGAAAAGTTAGGTTAGGTTAGGTTAGGTAGGTTAGGAAGTCGAAAAACAAATAATTCATGAAAACTTGGCTTATTAGGCAAATCGGGCCATGCATAGTAGGCTGAGAAGTGCGTTCTGGCTACTAGGTACGACATATATATATATATATATATATATATATATATATATATATATATATATATATAGCCAAAAACTAAGTGAGTATGACCGGTTACTGAAATCAATGCTAGAAAAAGCCCTTAACCTCTCTCTCGATGACCTACAGTGGAAACAAGCCTCTCTTCCCGTAAGACTTGGGGGCCTCGGAGTTCGAACAGCAACGCAAATCGCTGTTCCAGCCTTCCTGTCCTCCTTATCAGCATCCGACGACCTTGTGAAGGAAATTCTACCTGCCCACTTACATCAGCTGGCAGGTGTACATGATCCCAATTTTACACGCTGTGCCACAGAGTGGGCCTCTCGTGCAGGCCAATCACCTCAACCACCATCCCCAAAAGCCCACAAGCAATCCAGCTGGAATGGCCCCATTGTAGACCAAGTTGCTGCAGAGTGCCTGGGTGCTGCAACAACACAACACGACATTGCTCGCCTCACAGCAGTAGCAGCTCCAGATGCAGGGAATTTCCTGTTAGCAACCCCAATGTCGGCAACTGGCACGCGTCTCACACCACACGCCCTCCGAATTGCTGTGGCCCTCCGCCTTGCTGCCCCAATCCACACCAGATATAGGTCAACCCGTTCTCGCAAATTTAATAAGTCAATATTGACTTATTAAATATGTGCATAGGTGACATACTTAACATAATAGATACCCTTAAAAAGATTCATAGAAAACACCGACCTTACCTAACCTTGTTAGTATCTTAAGATAAGCATCTTATTGCTTCGTAATTACAATTATTACCTAACCTATAATAGGTATAGGTTAAGTAATAATTGTAATTACGAAGCAATAAGATGCTTATCTTAAGATACTAACAAGGTTAGGTAAGGTCGGTGTTTTCTATGAATCTTTTTAAGGGTATCTATTATGTTTAGTATATCACCTATGCACGTAGTTAATAAGTCAATATTGACTTTACGAATTTGCGAGAACGGGTTGCAGAGTGGTTCTGACCTTGGAAGCGACAGGACGCGCCTCGGTCTGCTCTCAAGGATTGGAGGCTCTGCAAGCCTTGTTCAGTGGATTGAGCTGGCCATCGCAGCCCATCATAGTTATTGGAGACCCTGTGCTTCTGGGAAGCAAAAGAGGAACCAAGTTCAGTGAGCAGAGAAGTGCCAAACTTGGAAAATAGTCGGCGACGACGCTGGGCGGCGCCGCTGGCTGGACGTTGAGGTCTGGAAGGTGTGCGGGCAGGCCTAGCTGTGACTGGGGTCACATCCACTGAGAATCTTGGAAGGACGACACCGTGCCTAGGACACGAAGCAACACCCTGTGGGAGAGGCGAGTGTGGGGAAAAATAGTGATTAGCTCAGCGCCCATCGATGAACCAGGATTGGGGCAGCTGAATCTCAGGGATTGGAACGGCGACGACGCGAAGGCTTCACGACACCTGAGGACCTGTGGAACGTCCTGGATCGTCAAGGATCGACCCAAGGAAGCGTGGGAACCTCACACCATCGAGGGACAGGCGTCGTGAGCCAGGAGTGTAAGGTAGATCATTTTTCCCTCCCATTACCCCTTGTATGAGTAGGCTAGTTAGGCCACAATATTTACTTGTGTATGTGGCAGCAAGACTTTATTACTTTAATAGTAGAATAGGCTGCAAAGCAGCTTGTGTCCAGGACTGTCAGAGAGGACAGTGTGTATGGATGGCAGGACAGTGAAGAAGAGGTGCGACGTGGTGAAGAGGCCCTCCTGTGAGAGTGTGAGACTCCTGTCTTCCTGCCCAGTTGAAGGAGTGTTGGAGGTCGTGGAAGAAGAGGCTGACGATCTCCAGACTCATTATCCATATTCCATATTCATGTATTACTTGTGATTGCGTGTGTGTGTTCATGTAATTTGCATCAGTAAATCCACACATTTTATTACTGTGTTTGAGTGTGCCTCCATTTATGATATTTCGCTATGAGCATACATTTCTGGCTACAAACAATATATAATACACCCACTGAACTGCATTGCTGGGGTGCAGATATAATAACCCAGCTGGCGACCTTGCTAAGAGGAAGATAGAGAAGACAGGCGGGAAAGGAGTTCCTGCAACCTTTTTTCTGTCTGGCAGGCAAGACTCAGGGAGGTTATGGTTATAGGTAAGCCTGAGTCTTCCTTCACTCCCCCACGGGTCTAGGCCGGAACTGTTAACAGCAGTTTCCCCGTGTTTGACTGAAGGGCTTCCAGGGTGAATCAGTGCACCCCTTTGTGGTGGAAGCAAAGACCTGCGGAGGTGGGCATTGTTGGTCCTCTCTTGTGTGACCAAGGAGACTCCGGTGAATCCAGGGAGTCGGAGGGGCTGAGTATTTGGGCCTTTGAGCCCCTAGCAGCCGAATGTTAGCAGAGCCCCAGACCGCCTACCCCCACGTGACAAGAGAACTGGCGACCTTGCCAGGATTCGAACCCCAGTAGCCAGGAACTGGGAACTTCGCCAGGAAGCGTGGATCAAGCTACAGTGTGGACCAAATTTCAAGACAAGTGTTGCCAGGGTACTAATACAGTGTGGCCAGTGAATTCGGTGGTACTGTTACTCAACCGGCTAAGGGACTGAAACGGTGAAATTAGTGCCTACTAACTTGTCTGTGCTGTCGTGTATGCTCAATGATATAGAGATGGAGGAAGACAAAGTAAAGAAATTTATTGACACAAGGGACGAGAGAATTTTGGAAGAGTGTACCAAGGCCCAGCTCCAACAAGTGGCAAACCACTTTGGGATCAGGTTGAGGACGACTAAGGTAGCGGAGCGGAGGATAGAGATCATGGCACAGCTCGAGAGGAAGCGACGGGAGAGGAGCCATCTCAAGAGGAGCCGTCCCGAGGAGAGCCGTCGCAAGGTGAACCTTTCACCGTCCAGACTAGGGCCTCCCCAAGCGCCTACCAGTGTGGAGAGAATTCACAGTGAACATGGGAGCAGTGGAAGGTCCAGCTGTAGTAAGAGGAGCCTGCAACTGGAAATAATGAAGATGCAACTGGAAGCCCAGCTGCGACGAGAGGAGAGAGAAGCGCAAATGCAGCGAGAGGAACGTGCGGCTAAGCTGCAGCGAGAGGAACGTGCGGCTGAGCTGCAGCGAGAGGAGCGAGAAGCTCGGCTGCAGCGGGAAGAAGGAGAGAGACAACTGCGACTGGAGGAGATAAGGGCAAAGAAAGAAGTCGAATTGCGTCGCGTTGAACGTGGTCTGCCCTCACTACCTGCACGGCGGGATGACCTCAAGGTAAGGGAACGTGACTTACCTACGTTCGAACCACAAGAAGCTGAGGCGTTCTTCGAACACTTTGAACGGACAGCAACACTGAAGGAGTGGCCGGAAGATGATTGGGCTGCTCTGGTCCAGGGCAGGTTGACTGGTGAGGCCCGGGAAGCCTATAACATGCTGGACCTAGAGGAGTGTACTAGTTATGACGCGATTAAGAATGCGGTTCTCCACTCATTCCGGCTGACTCCGGAAATGTACCGGAAGCGGTTCAGAGAGTGTACAAGAGCGTCGGGAAAGACTTACGCCGAGACCGCCAGGGATATGGAACGGAAATTCCTACGATGGTTGAAGGCGGAGGAAGCGGAGTCGGTGGATGATATCAAACGACTGATAGTGATGGAGAAGTTCATGTCGGTGCTCCATCCTGAGTTGCGAGTAAGGGTGAGAGAAGCAGGTATTAAGGACCTGAAGGCTGCAGCGGACCGAGCTGACATGCTGGAGGAGGCACTACATATCAGGAGGGAGGGGCCGCCCAGACACTCGCCTTACCCCAGGTCGGGAGGGAACTTTAGGAGTTCAGGAGGAGCGAGGACGAGTGGGGACTCTCCCAAGAGTAGTGTGCCCGATGAAGTAACGCGGTTCAAGAGCTCAAGAGACGCGGGGAGGAAGCCCCAAGCTGTGAGCAGTGGACCTAACTCGGGAGCAAGTGCTGCAGTCCCGGATACGACGACAGGGAGTCCAAGGACCCAGGGGACGTCTGCAAGTGGTACCGCCAGAGTGACTAGCAAGTGGCCGCCCAGGGGAGGTGGCCGATGCTACAACTGTGGTGTGAGAGGACACTATGCCCGCGAGTGTGAGGAGCACCAAGGAATGTAGGATTAATGTTGGAAGAGGAGAGAGTGTTTGTTCACACCCCATATTATAGTGGACCCAACGTGAATGGTTGGGAAATGAAGTTGGGTGAACATCCCTTCGTTTTCGGGGCCAACGTGAAGTTTGGAAAGTCAGACCCAGTGGAGGTTGCCGTGCTTCGAGATACGGGTGCTGACATAAGTATGGTGACCAGGAGTATTCTCCCCAAGGAATTTAATGATTCACCTGTGGGAGTGGTGAGGATACGCAGTGTGGGGGAGGAATATAGGTTGCCACTTCACGAAGTACAGCTGATTGCCGACTGCGGAGTCGAGAAAGCTATAGTAGCTGTAGCCCCTAAGTTACCCCTAGAGCATGTACAGATGGTGCTGGGTAATGACCTCGGAGGAGGCAGGATACAACCCGATTGGGCCAGGAGTGCCTATGTTGCAAGCAGCGGTACAACCCTGCCAGGTGAGGTATCGGTCGTTCCAGATGGTGGTGAGGAAGCCGACTTCGCCAGGGAAAACGTCGCCAGAGACGACGACAACGAGGGCGAGAGTGCAGAGAGGTCGTCGGAGGTTGTGGAAAACCCCGACGGGGACCTCCGACTAAGCCTGATGATGCGTGTGGAGGAGTGGCGAGGAGCAGCTGTACAAACGCCTGGGGCGGTGAAGAGGCTGCAGACCGCACTCCCTCCATACAGAAACGTGAATAAAGTAAGCTCAGTGGATGAGCGAACGGCGGTGAGGGGCAGAGTGGAGGAGCCACGACGCAAGGCACCCTATGCCGGCCAGATGAAAAGTGGTAGGTGCAAGATGAACCACCGTGGTGAGGTGAGCCACAGGGAGGTGGATGAGCCCAACCACGAACCGAAGAAGACGTCTGCAGGGAAGAGAATCTCATGGAGGAGTGAAGATGTTCGTCGGGAACGAAGGATCGAGTGGTATAGGAAAGGCTATACGAAGAAAGCAGGGAATAGGTACACCCAGGATAGGCGCCAGCCTAACCAGAGGGGCATTGGGCCATCGCAAAAGCCTAGTGTGGAAGAGAGGAAGCTGCTGGATGGAGTACAGGTTACAAGTGCCACTGTGAGGAGACAACGCACCTACGGGAGAAGAGGAACCGAGAAGAGAGAAGATTGGCGAAGAGGAGATCATGAGAGGAAACATGGAGTACCTGTAGGACGCAGTGGAAATGCAAGACTATCTCGGAGTGCACGACGCGGTGGAGGCGCTGCATGCACTGAATATTACAGTGGTAACGAGCCGTGGGAGTACACCCGTAGCCACGGAGAGGGGATTTCTTGTAGGTGTTCAGGGAACACCCATCACACCCGGTACTATGCGAGGTGGAGATACAATGAGGCAAGTGACTGGCAAGGTGGTACGAGCCACGTCACCAACTGGAGGAGTGACACTTCAGGAACGGAGGGAGCGAGAGTATAGATTGCCCTCTTGAGTGCTGCTCTTCCGATATGACTCTTATTTTAAGGGGAGGGGTATATGTTACGGTGCCCTCTCCTATTTCTTTCGTTTGCCGGCTTAAAGAGTCATATCAGCTCTCCCTACTGATTCTCTGAGGTTCAGGGAGTCTAATGATATATGTGGCGACCAGACCGGCTGCAAGTTAAGGGAAGGAAGTTATATTATAAGTTGTAAATAAAGGAAAATTGGCGCCCTGTTATAAAATGAAACAGTATCCCCTACGGCAGATATGACCTTTTGGAAGGGACACAAGCCGATCGCGGATTGGCCGACGTAGGTCGCGGGCGACAAATCAGGGCCCGCCATGACGTCACCGAGTGCCCCGGGCGGCGCCAACGTCAGAGTGGTTCTGACCTTGGAAGCGACAGGACGCGCCTCGGTCTGCTCTCAAGGATTGGAGGCTCTGCAAGCCTTGTTCAGTGGATTGAGCTGGCCATCGCAGCCCATCATAGTTATTGGAGACCCTGCGCTTCTGGGAAGCAAAAGAGGAACCAAGTTCAGTGAGCAGAGAAGTGCCAAACTTGGAAAATAGTCGGCGACGACGCTGGGCGGCGCCGCTGGCTGGACGTTGAGGTCTGGAAGGTGTGCGGGCAGGCCTAGCTGTGACTGGGGTCACATCCACTGAGAATCTTGGAAGGACGACACCGTGCCTAGGACACGGAGCAACGCCCTGTGGGAGAGGCGAGTGTGGGGAAAAATAGTGATTAGCTCAGCGCCCATCGATGAACCAGGATTGGGGCAGCTGAATCTCAGGATTGGAACGGCGACGACGCGAAGGCTTCACGACACCTGAGGACCTGTGGAACGTCCTGGATCGTCAAGGATCGACCCAAGGAAGTGTGGGAACCTCACACCATCGAGGGACAGGCGTCGTGAGCCAGGAGTGTAAGGTAGATCATTTTTCCCTCCCATTACCCCTTGTATGAGTAGGCTAGTTAGGCCACAATATTTACTTGTGTATGTGGCAGCAAGACTTTATTACTATAATAGTAGAATAGGCTGCAAAGCAGCTTGTGTCCAGGACTGTCAGAGAGGACAGTGTGTATGGATGGCAGGACAGTGAAGAAGAGGTGCCGACGTGGTGAAGAGGCCCTCCTGTGAGAGTGTAAGACTCCTGTCTTCCTGCCCAGTTGAAGGAGTGTTGGAGGTCGTGGAAGAAGAGGCTGACGATCTCCAGACTCATTATCCATATTCCATATTCATGTATTACTTGTGATTGTGTGTGTGTGTTCATGTAATTTGCATCAGTAAATCCACACATTTTATTACTGTGTTTGAGTGTGCCTCCATTTATGATATTTCGCTATGAGCATACATTTCTGGCTACAAACAATATATAATACACCCACTGAACTGCATTGCTGGGGTGCAGATATAATAACCCAGCTGGCGACCTTGCTAAGAGGAAGATAGAGAAGACAGGCGGGAAAGGAGTTCCTGCAACCTTTTTTTTTGTTTGGCAGGCAAGACTCAGGGAGGTTATGGTTATAGGTAAGCCTGAGTCTTCCTTCACTCCCCCCACGGGTCTAGGCCGGAACTGTTAACAGCAGTTTCCCCGTGTTTGACTGAAGGGCTTCCAGGGTGAATCAGTGGCACCCCTTTGTGGTGGAAGCAAAGACCTGCGGAGGTGGGCATTGTTGGTCCTCTCTTGTGTGACCAAGGAGACTCCGGTGAATCCAGGGAGTCGGAGGGGCTGAGTATTTGGGCATTTGAGCCCCTAGCAGCCGAATGTTAGCAGAGCCCCGGACCGCCCACCCCCACGTGACACTAGGGAACATTGTAATTATAAGATGTGAAGGATAGATGACATCTTCAGACATAGATGTGGTCTTCGTTACTGACCATAAGGAAGTCTGGAATTCTCGGACCCTGTGGCTAGTATGCTGATCGTCTATCCTTTTATTTTTTCAAGATTCTGTTCTCAGGTTAGCTCTCTGTTTCTCCTGCTGAATAGTTGTCTGACAGTCTGGCTGGCTAAATGGCTTTCCTCACTGAGTGTTGCTGGCCGGATAATTTGATCACTGACAACCGGGCTGAGAGTCTGGTCTTGGGGTGAGTGGTATGGCTTAAGCCCGAAACACCAGGATTTATGTCTCACCCGAAGCCGTTCACGGAGGAAATACTTCCAACTTCAACCAGATGCCAAGGGCAAATGTCCTTGGCATCCA
>NW_025556651.1:0-19007 GCF_020424385.1 Procambarus clarkii | reverse complement strand
GGCTCCATGCTGGGACCGCATACTCCAGGATTGGTCATATGTATGGGGTGTACAAGATTCTAAACGATTCCTCACACAGGTTACTGAAGGCTGTTCTGATGTTAGCCAGCCTTGAATATGCCGCAGACGTAATTATTTTTATGTGGGCTTCAGGAGACAGGTTTGGTGTGATGTCAATTCCTACATCTGTCTCTTTCTCCATTTCATTAAGTACTTCATCTCATATTCTGTATCTTGTGTCTGGCCTCCTGTTTCCACCGCCTACTTTCATTACTTTGCATTTACTCGGGTTAAACTTTAACAGCCATTTGTTTGACCAGTCATTCAGTCTGTCTAGGTCGTCCTGTAGCCTCATACTATCGTCCTCAGTTTCAATACTCCTCATAATTTTTGCATCATCGGTAAACATTGAGAGAAACGATTCTATACCCTCTGGGAGATCATTTACTTATATCAGATACAGTATAGGCCCAAGGACTGACCCCTGCGGGACTCCACTCGTAAAGTCTCGCCAATCTGAGACCTCACCCCTCACACTGACTCGTTGTCTCCTGTTGCTTAGGTACTCCTTTATCCAATGGAGTACCCTCCCTTTCACTCCAGCCTGCATCTCCTGCGTTTTCACTAGCCTCTTGTGTGGCACTGTATCAAAGGCTTTCTGACAATCCAAAAATATGCAGTCTGCCCACCCTTCTCTTTCTTGCCTTATTTTTGTTGCCTGGTCGTAGAATTCAAGTAACCTTGTGAGGCAGGACCTGCCATCCCTGAACCCATGTTAATGCTGTGTTACAAAGTTCTTTCACTCCAGGTGTTCCACTAGCTTTCTTCGCACAATCTTCTCCGTCAGCTTGCATGGTATGCAGGTTGGGGACACTGGCCTGTAATTCAGTGCCTCCTGTCTATCCCCCTTCTTGTATATCGAGACTACGTTAGCTGCTTTCCAAATTTCTGGCAGTTCCCCTGTTGCCAGTGATTTGTTATACACTATAGAGAGTGGGAGGCACAGTTCTTCTGATCCTTCCTATGGTATCCAGGGGGAGATTCCATCTGGGCCTATAGCCTTTGTCACATCTAACTCTAGTAAACACTTCCTTACTTCTCTGCTGGTAATCTCAAACTCTTCCAGTGGTTCCTGGTTAGCTATTCCCTCTCTTATATCTGGGATTTCTCCTTACTCTAAGGTGAAGACCTCCTGGAATTTCTTATTCAGTTCCTCACACACTTCCTTGTCGTTTGTAGTAAATCCTTCTGCCTCTATCCTTAATTTCATAACCTGTTCCTTTTCTGTTGTTTTTCTTCTGATGTGGCTATGCATCAATTTAGGCTGAGTCTTTGCCTTGCTTGCGATGTCATTTTAGTATTGTCTCTCTGCCTCTCTTCTCATGCTGACATATTCATTCCTGGCACGCTGGTACGTTTCTCTGCTCTCCAGTGTCCTGTTATTCCTGTAGTTTCTCCATGCCCTTTTACTTTGGTGCTTAGCTAGCCTACATCTCTGATTAAACCATGATTTTCTCATCTTCATTTCAATGTTTTCCTTTTGGGCTGGGACAAACTTGTTTGCTGCGTCCTTGCACTTCTGCGTGATGTAGTCCATTATATTTTGGGCCGTCTTTTCTCTGAGCTCTGTTTCCCATGCTATATCTGTTATGAATTTTCTTATCTCCTCAGTTTCCCTTTCGGTATGCTAACCTTTTGGTTTTAGAATCCCTCCTCGAGTTCAATAACCCTTCTTCAATCAGGTACTCACCTAGTTACTCACCTAGTTGTGTTTGAGGGGGTTGAGCTCTGGCTCTTTGGTCCCGCCTCTCAACTGTCAATCAACTGGTGTACAGATTCCTGAGCCTACTGGGCTCTATCACATCTACATTTGAAACTGTGTATGGAGTCAGCCTCCAACACATCACTGCTAATGCATTCCATCCGATAACTACTCTGACACTGAAAAAGTTCCTTCTAACGTCTCTGTGGCTCGTGTGGGTACTCAGTTTCCACCTGTGTCCCCTTGTTCGCGTCCCAACAGTGTTGAATAGTTTATCCTTGTTTACCCGGTCGATTCCTCTGAGGATTTTGTAGATTGTGACCATGTCTCTCCTTACTCTTCTGTCTTCCAGTGTCGTAAGGTGCATTTCCCGCAGCCTTTCCTCGTAACTCATGCCTCTTAGTTCTGGGACTAGTCTAGTGGCATACCTTTGGACTTTTTCCAGCTTCGTCTTGTGCTTGACAAGGTACGGGCTCCATGCTGGGGCCGCATACTCCAGGATTGGTCTTACATGTGTGGTGTACAAGATTCTGAATGATTCCTTACACAGGTTCCTGAACGCTGTTCTGATGTTAGCCAGCCTCGCATATGCCGCAGACGTTATTCTTTTTATGTGGGTTTCAGGAGCCAGGTTTGGTGTGATATCAACTCCTAGATCTTTCTCTCTGTCCGTTTCATTAAGTACTTCATCTCCTATTCTGTATCCTGTGTCTGGCCTCCGGTTTCCACTGCCTAGTTTCATTACTTTGCATTTACTCGGGATGAACTTCAACAGCCATTTGTTGGACCATTCCCTCAGTCTGTCTAGGTCATCTTGTAGCCTCCTACTATCGTCCTCAGTTTCAATACTCCTCATAATTTTTGCATCATCGGTAAACATTGAAAGAAACGATTCTATACCCTCTGGGAGATCATTTACTTATATCAGATACAGTATAGGCCGAAGGACTGACCCCTGTGGGACTCCACTCGTAAAGTCTCGCCAATCTGAGACCTCACCCCTCACACTGACTCGTTGTCTCCTGTTGCTTAGGTACTCCTTTATCCAATGGAGTACCCACCCTTTCACTCCAGCCTGCATCTCCAGCTTTTTCACTAGCCTCTTGTGTGGCACTGTATCAAAGGCTTTCTGACAATCCAAAAATATGCAGTCTGCCCACCCTTCTTTTTCTTGCCTTATTTTTGTTGCCTGGTCATAGAATTCAAGTAACCTTGTGAGGCAGGACCTGCCATCCCTGAACCCATGTTGATGCTGTGTTACAAAGTTCTTTCGCTCCAGGTGTTCCACTAGCTTTCTTCGCACAATCTTCTCCATCAGCTTGCATGGTATGCAGGTTAGGGACACTGGCCTGTAATTCAGTGCCTCCTGTCTATCCCCTTTCTTGTATATCGAGACTACGTTAGCTGCTTTCCAAATTTCTGGCAGTTCCCCTGTTGCCAGTGATTTGTTATACACTATGGAGAGTGGCAGGCACAGTTCTTCTGATCCTTCCTATGGTATCCAGGGGGAGATTCCATCTGGGCCTATAGCCTTTGTCACATCTAACTCTAGTAAAAACTTCCTTACTTCCCTGCTGATAATCTCAAACTCTTCCAGTGGTTCCTGGTTAGCTATTCCCTCTCTTATATCTGGGATTTCTCCTTACTCTAAGGTGAAGACCTCCTGGAATTTCTTATTCAGTTCCTCACACACTTCCTTGTCGTTTGTAGTGAATTCTTCTGCCTCTATCCTTAATTTCATAACCTGTTCCTTTACTGTTGTTTTTCTTCTGATGTGGCTATGCAGCAATTTAGGCTGAGTCTTTGCCTTGCTTGCGATATCATTTTAGTATTGTCTCTCTGCCTCTCTTCTCATCCTGACATATTCATTCCTGGCACGCTGGTACCTTTCTCTGCTCTCCAGTGTCCTGTTATTCCTGTAGTTTCTCCATGCCCTTTTACTTTGCTGCTTAGCTAGCCTACATCTCTGATTAAACCATGATTTTCTCATCTTCATTTCAATGTTTTCCTTTTGGGCTGGGACAAACTTGTTTGCTGCGTCCTTGCACTTCTGCGTGATGTAGTCCATCATATTTTGGGCCGTCTTTTCCCTGAGCTCTGTTTCCCATGCTATATCTGTTATGAATTTTCTTATCTCCTCATAGTTTCCCTTTTCGGTATGCAACCTTTTGGTTTTAGAATCCCTCCTCAAGTTCAATAACCCTTCTTCAATCAGGTACTCACCTAGTTACTCACCTAGTTGTGTTTGAGTTGGTTGAGCTCTGGCTCTTTGGTCCCGCCTCTCAACCTTCAATCAACAGGTGTACAGATTCCTGAGCCTATTGGGCTCTATCATATCTACACTTGAAACTGTGTATGGAGTCAGCCTCCACCACATCACTTCCTAATGCATTCCATTTGTCAACCACTCTGACACTAAAAAAGTGCTTTCTAATATCTCTGTGGCTCATTTGGGCACTCAGTTTCCTCCTGTGTCCCCTTGTGCGTGTTCCCCTTGTGTTAAATAGACTGTCTTTATCTACCCTATCAATTCCCTTCAGAATCTTGAATGTGATGATCATGTCCCCCCTAACTCTTCTGTCTTCCAGCGAAGTGAGGTTTAATTCCCGTAGTCTCTCCTCGTAGCTCATACCTCTCAGCTCGGGTACGAGTCTGGTGGCAAACCTTTGAACCTTTTCCAGTTTAGTCTTGTCCTTGACTAGATATGGACTCCATGCTGGGGCTGCATACTCCAGGATTGGCCTGACATATGTGGTATACAAAGTTCTGAATGATTCTTTACACAAGTTTCTGAATGCCGTTCGTATGTTGGCCAGCCTGGCATATGCCGCTGATATTATCCGCTTGATATGTGCTGCAGGAGACAGGTCTGGCGTGATATCAACCCCCAAGTCTTTTTCCTTCTCTGACTCCTGAAGAATTTCCTCTCCCAGATGATACCTTGTATCTGGCCTCCTGCTCCCTACACCTATCTTCATTACATTACATTTGGCTGGGTTAAACTCTAGGTGTGTGTGTGTGTGTGTGTACTCACCTAGTTGTACTCACCTAGTTGTGTTTGCGGGGGTTGAGCTCTGGCTCTTTGGTCCCGCCTCTCAACCGTCAATCAACAGGTGTACAGATTCATGAGCCTATCGGGCTCTGTCATATCTACACTTGAAACTGTGTATGGACTCAGCCTCCACCACATCACTTCCTAATGCATTCCATTTGTCAACCACTCTGACACTAAAAAAGTTCTTTCTAATATCTCTGTGGCTCATTTGGGCACTCAGTTTCCACCTGTGTCCCCTTGTGCGTGTTCCCCTTGTGTTAAATAGACTGTCTTTATCTACCCTATCAATCCCCTTCAGAATCTTGAATGTGGTGATCATGTCCCCCCTAACTCTTCTGTCTTCCAGCGAAGTGAGGTTTAATTCCCGTAGTCTCTCCTCGTAGCTCATACCTCTCATCTCGGGTACTAGTCTGGTGGCAAACCTTTGAACCTTTTCCAGTTTAGTCTTATCCTTGACTAGATATGGACTCCATGCTGGGGCTGCATACTCCAGGATTGGCCTGACATATGTGGTATACAAAGTTCTGAATGATTCTTTACACAAGTTTCTGAATGCCGTTCGTATGTTGGCCAGCCTGGCATATGCCGCTGATGTTATCCGCTTGATATGTGCTGCAGGAGACAGGTCTGGCGTGATATCAACCCCCAAGTCTTTCTCCTTCTCTGACTCCTGAAGAATTTCCTCTCCCAGATGATACCTTGTATCTGGCCTCCTGCTCCCTACACCTATCTTCATTACATTACATTTGGTTGGGTTAAACTCTAACAACCATTTGTTCGACCATTCCTTCAGCTTGTCTAGGTCTTCTTGAAGCCTCAAACAGTCCTCTTCTGTTTTAATCCTTCTCATAATTTTAGCATCGTCCGCAAACATTGAGAGAAATGAATCGATACCCTCCGGGAGATCATTTACATATATCAGAAACAAGATAGGACCGAGTACAGAGCCCTGTGGGACTCCACTGGTGACTTCACGCCAATCGGAGGTCTCACCCCTCACCGTAACTCTCTGCTTCCTATTGCTTAGATACTCCCTTATCCACTGGAGCACCTTACCAGCTACACCTGCCTGTCTCTCCAGCTTATGTACCAGCCTCTTATGCGGTACTGTGTCAAAGGCTTTCCGACAATCCAAGAAAATGCAGTCCGCCCAGCCCTCTCTTTCTTGCTTAATCTGTGTCACCTGATCGTAGAATTCTATCAAGCCTGTAAGGCAAGATTTACCCTCCCTGAATCCATGTTGGCGATTTGTCACGAAGTCCCTTCTCTCCAGATGTGTTACCAGGTTTTTTCTCACGATCTTCTCCATCACCTTGCATGGTATACAAGTCAAGGACACTGGCCTGTAGTTCAGTGCCTCTTGTTTGTCGCCCTTTTTGTATATTGGGACCACATTCGCCGTCTTCCATATTTCTGGTAGGTCTCCCGTCTCTAGTGACTTACTATACACTATGGAGAGTGGCAGGCAAAGTGCCTCTGCACACTCTTTCAGTACCCATGGTGAGATCCCATCTGGACCAACAGCCTTTCTAACATCCAGATCCAGCAGGTGTCTCTTGACCTCCTCTCTCGTAATTTCGAACTCCTCCAAGGCCGCCTGGTTTACCTCCCTTTCTCCTAGCACAGTGACCTCACCCTGTTCTATTGTGAAGACCTCCTGGAACCTCTTGTTGAGTTCCTCACACACCTCTCTGTCATTCTCTGTATACCTGTCCTCGCCTGTTCTAATTTTCAATACCTGTTCTTTCACTGTTGTTTTCCTTCTGATGTGACTGTGGAGTAGCTTTGGTTCGGTCTTGGCTTTGTTTGCTATATCATTTTCAAAATTTTTCTCTGCTTCTCTTCTCACCCTGACGTACTCATTCCTGGTTCTCTGGTATCTCTCTCTGCTTTCTGGTGTTCTGTTATTCCGGAAGTTCCTCCACGCCTTTTTGTTCAGTTTCTTCGCTTCCATACATGCCCTATTATACCATGGATTCTTCTGTTGCTTCTCGGATTTTTCCCTTTGGGCCGGGATGAACCTGTTTACTGCCTCCTGACAATTTTGGGTAACATAGTCCATCATACCCTGTACAGACTTGTCTCTGAGGTCTGTGTCCCAAGGTATTTCACTTAGGAAACTTCTCATCTGTTCATAATTCCCCTTTCGGTATGCCAGCCTTTTGATTCCTAGTTCTTTTTGGGGGGAGATAAGTCCTAGCTCTACCAGGTACTCAAAGTTCAATACACTGTGGTCACTCATTCCCAAGGGCGCTTCCATCTTAACTTCCCTTATATCCCATTCATTTAGGGTAAATATCAAATCAAGCATTGCTGGTTCATCTTCTCCTCTCATTCTTGTTGGTTCTTTGGTGTGCTGGCTTAGAAAGTTTCTTGTTGCCACGTCCAGCAGCTTAGCTCTCCATGTTTCTGGTCCTCCATGCGGGTCTCTGTTCTTCCAATCTATCTGCCCATGGTTGAAGTCTCCCATAATTAGTAGTCCAGATCCATTCCTGCTAGCAACAGAAGCTGCTCTTTCTATTATGTTAATGGTGGCCATGTTGTTTCTATCATATTCCTGTCTAGGTCTTCTGTCATTTGGTGGTGGATTATATATGACTGCGACTATAATTTTTTTCCCTCCATTTGTTACAGTACCTGCTATGTAGTCACTGAAACCTTCGCAGCCCTGAATATCCATCTCCTCAAAATCCCAGCCTTGTCTTACCAGCAGAGCTACACCACCCCCACCTCTTCCTTCCCTCTCTTTCCTCATAACATAATAGTCCTGTGGGAACACTGCATTTGTTATCGTTTTCGTGATCTTTGTTTCTGTGAGGGCTATTATGTCTGGGTTTTCCTCTAGTACCAGTTCTCCAAGCTCATTTGCTTTATTTGTAATTCCATCTATGTTTGTGTACATCGCTTTGAGGCTCACTTTCTTCTGTCCCTTCTCAAATCGCCTCCTTGGTGAGTGTTCTGCTGGTGGGGGAGGCTGTTCCATGGGTGTGAGGACCTGTGAGGTGGATAACAGGGTCTCAGAGGATACTGGGATGAGGGGCGGGGGATCCAGTGAAGGGGGAGGGACAGGGAGGGTATGGGGTGAAAGGGGAGGGAGGACGGGAAGGAAAGGGGGGGAGGGAGGACTCAGGAGGAGGGGAGGGGTAGAAGGGTGGGGATTGGGTGTGGGGGGAGGGAGATTTTGCTGAACATTTGAGTGGGGGCAGGGAGGGTTTGGGGTAGGGGGGTTTTCTATGCAGTGGAGGGAGGCGGGGTTGTCCTCCCTTCTGGTGTTACTGGGTAGCTGGTTGTGGGTTCCCCCCTCGCCTCTGGGGGTGTTGGGTTGGGAGCTGTGACTTCCTGGTTTTCCCCTCTCGCCCTGCGCCTCTTCCTTGCTTCTGCCGCCACGGCTCTCTCCTCCCTTGTCATGTCTCTCTGGAGGAATACATTTTTTAATTTTCCCACGTTTTTCAGGGAGCTCTTCCTTGATAGGATCTTCTCCTTTGTGTTCTCGTTTGCAAACACTATCTTTATCATTCGGTCTCGGTCTTTGTTGTACCGGCCTAGCCTGAAAACCTTCTCAATGCTATGCTCAGCCCCTTCCATGTCTAGTGCCTTTAGTACTTCATTCACTGCTGCTTTGTCCTTGTCACTCCACTCTGTCCTATTAGATCCTTCCTGCTCCTTAATACCCACAGCAACCACTGATCTGTTCCTTTCCAGCAGTTGGCTAGTGGAGCGTGCCGCCTCCTGCGAGGTGGCTGCTTTCGTGGCCACCTCCATCACTGCAGTCATTACTTCAGAGTTATTTTTTTTTAGTATTTCCGCAAATGATGCTTTTATTGTGGCATTCTCATCCAGAAAACTATTACCACCTTCTCCCTGGGTGGTTTTCTGATTCTCAGCCTCGATACCATTTTCTTTGAGGGCTCTAATCTCCTACTTTGCTGCTGTCAGCTCTCTTTTCAGGTTGCTTATTTCGTTCTTCATTTCCTGCATCATTTCTTGCATCTCACTCTTGATGTCCTCCAGAAACTGGGCGAACATTTCTTTCATCTCGTCACCTTGGCTCTTTCCTGTTCCCCTGGGACCTCTGGCTGCCATGCTTGACCCTGTTGGGATGGGGGAGGGAGAGAGAGAGAGAGAGGAAGAGAGAGAGAAAGAGAGAGAGAGAAAGGGAGTGATAAAGGGAGAGATAAATGGGTGGGTGGGGGGGATCCGACCCTTCCACTGAAGTGAGAAGAAAGTAGAAGGGGAGGGGGGGGGAGGAGATGGAGAGAGAGGCGGGAGGGAGAGATAGGAGAGGGAGAGAGTGGGTGAGGGAGAGAGCGGGTGAGGGAGAGAGCGGGTGAGGTGTGTGTGTGTGTGTGTGTGTGTGTGTGTGTGTGTGTGTGTGTGTGTGTGTGTGTGTATACTCACCTAATTGTACTCATCTAATTGTGCTTGTGGGGGTTGAGCTTTGTCTCTTTGGTTCCGCCTCTCAACTGTCAATCAACAGGTGTACAGGTTCCTGAGCCTACTGGGCTCTGTCACATCTACATATGAAACTGCGTATGGAGTCAGCCTCCACCACATCACTTCCTTGAGCATTCCATTTATTAACTGTTGTTGTTGTTAAAGATTCGCTACCTGGAACAAGAAGTTCCTAGTAGCACGGGCTATGGTGAGCCCGTAGATTTATTAACTAGTCTGACACTTAAAAAATGATTTCTAACTTCTCAGTGGCTCATCTGGGTACTATGTTTTCACCTGTGTCCCCTTGCTCATGTTCCACCCGCGCTGAAGAGTTTGTCTTTGTCCACCCTGTCAATCCCCCAGAGAATTTTGTAGGTGGTTATCATGTCTCCCCTTACTCTTCTGCTTTCCAGGGACGCCAGGTTCAGCTTCTTTAGCCTTTCCTCGTTGTTCATTCCTCTCAGTTCTGGGACGAGCCTGGTGGCATACCGCTGAATCTTCTCTAACTTTGTCTTGTGTTTAACTGGGTATGGATTCCTGGTTTGAGCTGCATATTCTAGGA
Source organism: Procambarus clarkii (assembly GCF_020424385.1). NCBI lineage: Eukaryota > Metazoa > Arthropoda > Malacostraca > Decapoda > Cambaridae > Procambarus > Procambarus clarkii. The sequence continues at coordinate 9,194 of NW_025556651.1, read as the reverse complement.
TTGGTCTGACATAAGTGGTATACAGGGTCCTGAATGATTCCTTACACAAGTTTCTAAAGCCAGTTCTTATGTTGGCCAGTCTTGCATATGCCGCTGATGATATTCTTTTGATGTGTGTCTCTGGGGACAGGTTTGGTGTGATATCGACCCCCAGATTTTTCTCTGTATTTGACTCTTGCAGGATTTCACCTCCCAGATAGTAAATTGTGTTCAGCCTCCTGCTCCCTTCGCCTAATTTCATTTCCTTACACTTTCCTGAGTTGAACTTTAGCAGCCATTTTCTAGACAATTCCTCCAGTTTTTCCAGGTTCCTCTCAAACATTGAGAGGAATGAGTCTATACACTCCGGAAGATCGTTTACATATATTAGAAGCAGGATGGGTCCAAGTACTGAGCCCTGTGGGACTCCGCTGGTGACATCTCGCCACTCTGATGTCTCACCCCTCACCGTTACTCGCTGTTTCCTGTTGCTTAAGTACTCCCTTATCCACTGGAGCATCTTCCCTTTTACTCCTGCCTGTTGCTCCAACTTTTTTAACAGCTTTTTATGAGGTACTGTGTCAAAGGTTTTCTGGCAGTCCAAGAAAATGCAGTCGGCCCACCCTTCTCTTTCCTGCCTAATATTTGTTGCCTGGTCACAGAATTCTATCAAACCTGTGAGGCACGATTTACCATCCCTGACCCATGTTGGTGGTGCGTTAAAAAGTTATTTCCTTCCAGATGCTCTACGAGCCGTTTCCTCACAATCTTCTCCATCACCTTGCATTGTATACAAGTTAGGGAAGCTGGCCTGTAGTTCAGTGCCTCTTGCCTGTCACCATTCTTGTATATTGGGTCTACGTCAGCTGTCTTCCAACTTTCTGGTAGGTCTCTTGTTTCCAGTGTCCTGTTATACACCATAGAGAGTGGCACACTTAGTGCTTCTGCACCTTCCTTTAGTATCCATGGTGAGATTCTGTCAGGCCTTTGTCACATCCAGCTCCAGCAGACACCTTTTGACCTCATCACTGGTGAGGTCAAATTCCTCCAAGGTTGCTTGGTTTGCCTCCTCCTCATTTAGTGCAGGGGCTTCTCCTTGTTCTATTGTGAACTCCTGGAATCTCTTGTTGAGTTCTTCACACACCTTTTTGTCATTCTCTGTATATGTGTTCTCCCTTTTTTTTAATTTCATCACATGTTCCTTCACTGCTGTTTTCCTCCTGATGTGGCTGTGAAGCTTTAGCTTTGTGTATGTGTATGTGTGTGTGTGTGTGTGTGTCTGTGTTTTTACTCACCTATTTGTGCCTGCAGGATCGAGCATTGACTCTTGGATCCCGCCTTTCAAGCCATCGGTTGTTTAGAGCAATGACTTCTGTCCCATTTCCCTATCATATCTAGTTTTAAATTATGAATAGAGTTTGCTTCCACAACCTGCTCCTTAAGTGCATTCCATTTTTCCCCTACTCTTACGCTAAAAGAATACTTCCTAACATCTCTGTGACTCATCTGAGTTTCGACCCATGTCCCCTCGTTCTGTTACTATTCCGTGTGAACATTTCGTCTATTTCCATTTTGTCAATTCCCCTGAGTATTTTATACGTTCCTATCGTATCTCCCCCTCTCCCTTCTTTTTTCTAGTTTCGTATGGTTCAGTTCCTTTTGGCACTCTTCATAGCTCATCCCTAGTAGCTCTGGGATGAGCCTCGTTTCAAACTTTTCCAGTTTCCTTATGTTTCTTCAGGTGGGGACTCAATGATTGTGGAGCATACTTCAGGACTGGTCTCACGTAGGCAGTGTAAAGTACCCTAAAAGCCTTCTCACTTAGGTTTCTGAATAACTTTTGCCAGTGCAGAGTATGCTGCTGTTGTTATCCTTTATATATGTGCCTCAGGAGTTAGATTAGGTGTTACATCCACTCCCTGGTCTCATTCTCGAATCGTCATAGGCAGGCACTTCCCCTTCACTTTTGTACTGTCTCTTTGTTCTCCTATCACATCATCCCAATTCCATAACTTTACATTTGCTCGTGTTGAACTCCAGTAACCATTTCTCTGACCATCCCTGCAACCTGTTCAAGTCCTCTTAGAGGAATCTATAATCCTCATCTGTCATAACTCTTCTCAGTAATTTTGGGGCATCTGCGAACATCGACATGAAAGATTCTACTCCTGTAAACATGTCATTTACGTAATTTAGAAACAGAATTAGTCCCAGCACCGACCCTTGAGGTACTCCACTCCTTACTGTTCGCCGGTCCGACTTCTCGCCCTTTACCATTATTTTCTGGCTCCTTCCTGTTAGATACTCACCTAATTGTGCGTGCAGGGGTCCAGCTTTGTCTTTTTGGTCCCGCCTCTCATCTGTCAATCAACTGGTGTACAGATTCCTGAGCCTACTGGGCTCTATCATATCTACATTTGAAACTGTGTATGGAGTCAGCCTCCACCACATCACTTTCTAGAGCATTCCATTTATTTACTACTCTGACACTAAAAAAAAAAATTCTAACGTCTCTGTGGCTCATCTGGGTACTAAGTTTCCACCTGTGTCCCCATGTTCGTGTTCCACCTGTGTCCCCATGTTCGTGTTCCACCCGCACTGAAGAGTTTGTCTTTGTCAACCCTGTCAATTCCCCAGAGAATTTTGTAGGTGGTTATCATGTCTCCCCTTACTCTTGTGTAAGGCCTGTGGGGCACTATTTACCATCTCTAAACTCATGCTGGTGGTGTGTTACAAAGCTGTTTCCCTCCAGATGCTCTACGAGCCTTTTCCTCACAATCTTCTCCATCACCTTGCATTGTATACAAGTTAGGGAAACTGGCCTGTAGTTCAGTGCCTCTTGCTTGTCACCCTTTTTGTAAATTGGGACTACATTAGCTGTCTTCCAGCTTTCCGGAAGGTCTCCCGTTCCCAGTGACTTGATATACACCATACAGAGTGGCACACTTAGTGCTTCTGCACCTTCTTTTAGAATCCACGGTGAGATTCTGTCAGGCCTAACAGCCTTTGACACATTCAGCTCCAACAGATTCCTTTTGACGTCATCACTAGTGAGGTAAATTTCCTCCAAGGTTGTTCGGTTTGCCTTCTCGTTTAGTGCAGAGACCTCTCCTTCTCCTATTGTGAAGACCTCCTAGAATCTCCTGTTGAGTTCTTCACACACCTCTTTATTGTTCTCTGTGGATCTGTTCTCCCTTTCTCTCAGTTTCATCACTTGTTCCTTCACTGCTGTTTTCCTCCTGATGTGGCTGTGGAGCAGTTTTGGTTGGGGTCTTAGCTTTACTCGTGATGTCATTTTCATTCTGCCTCTCTGCTTCTCTCCTCACTCTGATGTACTCATTTCTGGCCCTCTGGTATCTCTCCCTGCTCTCTGGTGTTCTGTTGTTCTTGTAGTTTCGCCATGTTCTTTTACTCAATTGCGTCACTGCTGTACATTCCTGGTTGAACCACGGATTCTTCTGTTGCTTTTAATTGTTCACTTTTTTTACTGGGATAAACCTGTCTGCAGCCTCCTGACACTTCTGAGTGACATAATCCATCATATCCTGTACAGTCTTTTCTCTAAGTTCTGTTTCCCATGGTATTCCCATTAGGAAGTTCCTCATCTCGTCATATTTTCCTCTTCGGTAATTTAGTCTTTTTCCTTCCAATCCCATCCTTGGATAGGTTATCCCTACTTCTACAAGATAGTCAAATATCAGTACACAGTGGTCACTCATTCCTATGGGGGCTTCATATTTGACTTCCCTTATTTCTGAGCCACTTAAGGTGAAAATCAGGTCGAGTCCAGTCTATCTGGTTCGTCATTTCCTCTCATTCTTATGGGCCCCTTGACATGTTGGCTCAGAAAGTTCCTTGTTCTCACTTCCAAAAGTTTAGATCTCCATGTGTCTTCAACTCCATGTGGGTCTCCATTCTCCCAGGCTATCTTTCCATGGTTGAAATCGCCCATGATTAAGAGTCTGGATCCATTCCTGCAAGCAACTGAAGCTGCTCTCTCTATTATGTTAATGGTAGCCATGTTGTTTCTGTCGAACTCTTGTCTAGGTCTTCTGTCATTTAATGGAGGGTTGTAAATGACTGCCACTATTATCTTAGGTGCACCCATTGTCATAGTTCCTGTTATGTAATCTCCGAATCCGTCGCAGCCCGGAATTTCCATCTCTTCAAAGCTCCAGTCCTTCCATATCACCAAAGCCACTCTTCCTCCTCCTCTCCCATCTCTCTCTTTCCTTACTATATAAAAGTCCTTTGGAAACACAGCATTTGTTATGACTCCTGACAATTTTGTTTCTGTGAGTCCTATTACATCTGGGTTTTCTTCTTGCACCCTTTCTGCCAGTTCACTTGCTTTGTTGGTAATCCCATCGATGTTTGAGTACATTACCTTGAAGCTCACTTTCCTATGTCCATTTTCACCCACCCTCCCCACTAGTGCAGGAAGCTGTTACATGGGCATTGCTGCTTGGGTAGGCTCATCCTCCTGTGGGGTAGTTACCAGGGGTTCTGAGGGAGGTGGGGGGGGGGGGGTCAGGAGGGGAAGGGGGAGGATGGCTTAAAACTGGGGTAAGGGATGGAGGACTTAGTTCGTGTCTGGGCCGGCTTGGGGCAGGAGGAAGACCAGGGTGTGGGAGGGAAGGGGGGTACTCAGGGTAGGGAGGGAGGATGGAATTGGGTGGAATGGTGGAACTCCCCCACCTATAGGGTGGTGAGTTGGTATGTTGCAGTCCCCTCTGGGGTTCCCGAGGTGCTGGGTTGGGGTTCCACACTTCCCTCTGATATTGCTGGGTTGGGGGTTGAGGTTCCCTGGCTCCCTTCCCTCAGCCTGCGCCTTTTCCTTGCATCTGCTGCCTGTATTATCTCTGTCCCGGTCATGTCCCTCTGAAGGAATACCTGTCTGTAATTTGTTACATATTTCAGTTTGTTCTTTTTTGCTAGGATGTCCTCTCTCATGCACTCGTTTTTGAGCACTACCTTGATCGACCAGTCTTTGTCTTTGTTGTACTGGCCAATCCGGAAAAACTTTTCTATGTCTGTTTCAGCCCCTTCCAGACCTATCTCCTTTAGTATCCCTGCCACTGCAGCTTTGTCCTTAGACCTCCATTCTTTCCATGTGGAACCCTCTTGTTCCTTAACACTTATCACTACTACAGCTCTTTTCCTTTCCAGTAACTGGCTCGTGCATCTTGCTGCCTCGTGTGAGGTTACTGCTTTCATTTCAACTTCCTTGACTGTGGACATCGCTCCTGGGCTCTTCAGCATTTCAGCAAAGGTGGCACCCATTGTAGGGATCCCCTGCCATTGCTACATCTCCTGGTACCTGGGGGTTGGTCCCCTGGGCCTCAGTCTGAGGAGATCATTTTTTAAGGTTTTTTATCTCCTCTTCCGCTGCCTCTAGTTCATTCTGCAGTTTATTTATGAGTCCTCTCATGTCTTTCAGTTCCTCAGTGATTTCCCTCCATGCGCGAGCAGTCATCTCCATGTATTACTCGTCCTGTTCCTCTCCTCCACCTGTGTTCTGTTTTCTTACCATCCTGCTTGATCCCTTTTCTTTTTCCTAGCGTTTGTTAGTCTACACTAACCTCAGTGTGTGTGTGTGTGTGTGTGTGAGTGTGTGTGTGTGTGTGTGTGTGTGTGTGTGTGTGTGTGTGTGTGTGTGTGTGTGTGTACTCACCTAGTTGTACTCACCTAGTTGTGCTTGCGGGGGTTGAGCTCTGGCTCTTTGGTCCCGCCTCTCAACTGTCAATCAACAGGTGTACAGGTTCCTGAGCCTATTGGGCTCTATCATATCTACACTTGAAACTGTGTATGGAGTCAGCCTGCACCACATCACTTCCTAATGCATTCCATTTGTCAACCACTCTGACACTAAAAAAGTTCTTTCTAATATCTCTGTGGCTCATTTGGGCACTCAGTTTCCACCTGTGTCCCCTAGTGCGTGTGCCCCTTGTGTTAAACAGCCTGTCTTTATCAACCCTGTCAATTCCCTTGAGGATCTTGAATGTGGTGATCATGTCCCCCTAACTCTTTTGTCTTCCAACGAAGTGAGGTTTAATTCCCGTAGTCTCTCCTCGTAGCTCATACCTCTCAGCTCGGGTACTAGTCTGGTGGCAAACCTTTGAACCTTTTCCATTTTAGTCTTATGCTTGACTAGAAATGGACTCCATGCTGGTGCCGCATACTCCAGGATTGGTCTGACATATGTGGTATATAATGTTCTGAAAGATTCCTTACACAAGTTTCTAAAGGCCGTTCTTATGTTAGCCAACCTGGCATATGCTGCTGCTGTTATCCTCTTGATATGAGCATCAGTGGACAGGTCTGGCGTGATATCAACCCCCAGGTCTTTCTCTCTCGCGGACTCTTGAAGTATTTCATCTCCCAAGTGATACCTTGTATCTGGTCTCCTGCTTCCTACCCCTATCTTCATTCAACCCGTTCTCGCAAATTTAATAAGTCAATATTGACTTATTAACTACGTGCATAGGTGATATACTAATCATAATAGATACCCTTAAAAAGATTCATAGAAAACACCGACTTTACCTAACCTTGTTAGTATCTTAAGATAAGCATCTTATTGCTTCGTAATTACAATTATTACCTAACCTATAATAGGTATAGGTTAAGTAATAATTGTAATTACGAAGCAATAAGATGCTTATCTTAAGATACTAACAAGGTTAGGTAAGGTCGGTGTTTTCTATGAATCTTTTTAAGGGTATCTATTATGATTAGTATATCACCTATGCACGTAGTTAATAAGTCAATATTGACTTTACGAATTTGCGAGAACGGGTTGCTTCATTACATTACATTTGCTTGGATTAAACTCTAACAGCCATTTGTTCGACCATTCCTGCAGCTTGTCCAGGTCTTCTTGAAGCCTCAAGCTGTCCTCCTCTGTCTTAATCCTTCTCATAATTTTGGCGTCGTCAGCAAACATTGAGAGGAATGAGTCTATACCCTCTGGGAGATCATTTACGTATATCAGAAACAGGATAGGTCCAAGTACAGAGCCCTGTGGGACTCCACTGGTGACTTCACGCCAGTCTGAGGTCTCACCCCTCACTGTAACTCTCTGCTTCCTATTGTTTAGGTACTCCCTTATCCACTGGAGCGCCCTACCAGTTACTCCTGCCTGTTTCTCTAGCTTATGCATCAACCTTTTATGGGGTACTGTGTCAAAGGCTTTCCGACAGTCCAAAAAAATGCAGTCCGCCCACCCTTCTCTTTCTTGTTTAATCTTTGTCACCTGATCGTAGAATTCTATCAATCCTGTAAGGCAAGATTTACCCTCCCTGAACCCATGTTGATGGGTTGTCACGAAGTCTCTTCTCTCCAGATGTGTTACTAGGTTTTTTCTCACAATCTTCTCCATCACCTTGCATGGTATACAAGTTAAGGACACTGGCCTGTAGTTCAGTGCCTCTTGTCTGTCACCCTTTTTGTATATTGGTACTACATTAGCAGTCTTCCATATTTCTGGTAGGTCCCCCGTTTCCAGTGACCTACTATACACTATGGAGAGTGGTAGGCAAAGTGCTCCTGCACACTCTTTCAAGACCCATGGCGAGATTCCATCCAGCCCAACAGCTTTTCTCACATCCAGCTCCAATAGGTGCTTCTTGACCTCATCTCTTGTAATTTCGAACCTATCCAAGGTCACCTGGTTTGCTGCCACCTCTTCTAGCGCCGCGACATCTCCCTGTTCTATTGTTAAGACCTCCTGGAACCTTTTGTTGAGTTCTTCACACACCTCTTTGTCATGCTCTGTGTACCTGTCCTCCCGCGTCCTAAGTTTCATCACCTTTTCCTTCACTGTTGTCTTCCTCCTGATGTGACTGTGTAGTAGCTTGGGTTCGGTCTTGGCTTTATTAGCTATACCATTTTCATACCTTTTCTCAGCTGCTCTTCTCACACTGACATACTCGTTCCTGGTTCTCTGGTATCTCTCTCTACTTTCTGGTGTTCTGTTATTACGGAAGTTCCTCCATGCCCTTTTGTTCTGCTCCTTTGCTTTCATACATTCCTTATTAAACCACGGATTCTTCATTTGCTTCTCTGTTTTTTCCTGTCGGGCTGGGACAAACCTGCTTACAGCCTCCTGACATTTTTGGGTGACATAGTCCATCATGTCTTGTACAGACTTGGTTCCGAGTTCTGTGTCCCAATGTATATCGCATAGGAATTTATTCATTTCCTCATATTTTCCCTTTCGGAACGCCAGCCCTTTGGTTCCCAGTTCTTTTTTGGGGGTGATAATTCCCAGCTCAACCAGGTACTCAAAGCTCAATACACTATGATCACTCATTCCTAAGGGGGCTTCCAACTTAACTTCCCTTATATCCGACTCATTTAGGGTAAATATCAGATCAAGCAAGGCTGGTTTATCCCTCCTTTCATTCTTGTTGGTCCCTTTGTGTGTGTGTGTGTGTGTGTGTGTGTGTGTGTGTGTGTGTGTGTGTGTGTGTGTGTAATTACCTAAGTGTAATTACCTAAGTGTAGTTACAGGATGAGAGCTACGCTCGTGGTGTCCCGTCTTCCCAGCACTCTTTGTCATATAATGCTTTGAAACTACTGACGGTCTTGGCCTCCACCACCTTCTCACTTAACTTGTTCCAACCGTCTACCACTATTTGCGAAGGTGAATTTTCTTATATTTCTTCGGCATCTGTGTTTAGCTAGTTTAAATCTATGACCTCTTGTTCTTGAAATTCCAGGTCTCAGGAAGTCTTCCCTGTCGATTTTATCAATTCCTGTTACTATTTTGTATGTAGTGATCATATCACCTCTTTTTCTTCTGTCTTCTAGTTTTGGCATATTTAATGCTTCTAACCTCTCCTCGTAGCTCTTGCCCTTCAGTTCTGGGAGCCACTTAGTAGCATGTCTTTGCACCTTTTCCAGTTTGTTGATGTGCTTCTTAAGATATGGGCACCACACAACAGCTGCATATTCTAGCTTTGGCCTAACAAAAGTCATGAACAATTTCTTTAGTATATCGCCATCCATGTATTTAAAAGCAATTCTGAAGTTAGAAAGCATAGCATAGGCTCCTTGCACAATATTATGTATGTGGTCCTCAGGTGATAGTTTTCTATCTAGAACCACTCCTAGATCTCTTTCTTTATCAGAATTCTTTAAAGATTTCTCACATAATATATAGGTTGTGTGGGGTCTATGTTCTCCTATTCCACATTCCATAACATGACATT